>PVKS010044180.1:0-14478 GCA_004027875.1 Aplodontia rufa
TAAATGCATTTATTACTGATATTATTATTAGTAGTACTACTGTTTAGATCAAAGTATCTAAACTATACTATCGCCAATTAATGAGATAGAGCAACACACAAAAAAAGATTTGAGTCATTTTTTAAAGTAAAAGATATAATCAAGGGCTGGAGTGGTGGCTCGGCGGTTACGGCGCTTGCCCTACATGCGCGAGTACACGAGTTCAAACCCCAGCACCCATATACACAACTAAGTGTCAGAGCAACGGAACCCATGTGAAAAATTCAATAAAGATTGATTCTCTCTGTTTCTCTCTCTCTCTCTCACTGTCCTTCTCTCTTAAAAAAAAAAAAAGATATAATCAAGCATATAGTCAAATGACCTTTAGATAAACATAGTGAACCTGTGTTTCAAACTAAAACTACTTATATGTTTTTGAACTCATCAAACAGTTCTGGAAAGATGCACATTAAAATCTTAATGTTGGTTACTACCGGGGCTGGGAGAAGCATTGAAAAGTACAGAGGATCTGTAATTTCTCTCTGCGCCTCTATGATCTGGGCAGAAGAGTGGTTGAACGTTCATCAGCATGTATTGCTGTTTTATTTGGGATGTCGTTCTTTATCTAAAATTAGTTTCCTTAAACAGGGTGTGGTGGTGCATGACTAGAGTCCCAGCTACTCTGGTAGCTGAGGCAGGAGGACTGCTTGAGCCAGGAGTTCCAGGCCAGCTTGGGCAATGCAGCAAGACTCAATGTCTTTAAAAGATGAATTAATTTCCCTATTTTTAAGCTCAGATTCAAATTAATGTCCTACTTTTGATTAGATCTTATATTTATCAATTCCATTTGCAAATGGTATTTGCATTTGAGCCAAAAGAAAAGTCAAAAATTTGATTGAGATGTCCAAAGATCTAAGTACATGTTGACATTTATAAAAATATGTGCAATTTCATGGAAAACCACCTGAGGTTTTGGAAAGAAAGAATGACAATATGTGTGGGGATCAGGGGTACTAGTAGTTTGTAAGATTTGAGTTTTCCAAATTATCAACTAGTTGTGTGATCATGGATAAATCACTTAATTTCCTTGACCTAAAAAAATGAATATTAGATCCTGTTAAAGTAAAAGTAAATATCATAACTGTAAATATCATGACATTAGAGTCTTTTCAAATGCACCTGTCTACATTGCACTGTGACATTTGTGAAAGCCATTTGAACTAATGGATTGATACGAAAAAAGAGGCTTGGATTGGCACTTCAGTGACCTGGGTTTCAGGCCACCTATTTCAGAAGATGAATTAAACCTCCTTACTCCTCGGTTTCTTTCCCTGGATAGTAGAGATAACCACTGTGGTACTTGGTTCACAGAGTCAAGTGAAGGATGGAGTAAGGAACTAGAGTCATCTCTTGTGGTCTATAAAAATAAAAAATAAAGCATTACTTCTCTTAATTGACCTTGAAAGTTGCTCATCAAATTAGAGCCTCCAGATATGGTATTAATGGAACTATTTTTTCTATGTGTGGTATATATAGCAAAAGGACTAGGGGAAAAACCCTCTTTAGTAGAGCAACAGAATAATTATTTATATGTGTGATAAGAAGACAAAATATCACTTTTTGTTTTAAATGTTCATTTACCAAGAGACCTTTTCTTAGCACCTCAAATGAACATGAAGATTAAAATAAAATTGCTACTCCACCTATTTGTTCCATCCATTACTAAGAGTGGCACTGAATTTTATTGTTGAATTATCTTTTTCCTTTAATTTTGTCTGTTTTTCCTTCATGTATTTTGTGGTTCTATTGATATATATATATATATATATATATATATATATCATATTATATCTTATATGTGATTGTATATATAATTATTTAATAGGCTCAATTAATTCACTGCATTTTTCTCTTAAAGAAACCCTACTGGTTGACTGGTGATATGGCTCAGTGGTAGAGCACTGGTTTGTCATGCTGATGCCCTGGGTTCCATGCACAGCACTGGTGGTAGTGGCAGGGGGGTACCTACATCCTGGCCACAGTTGGAACCTGGGTGCTCTACAGGTGGACTGAGATGCCTATAGGTCTTGGAGATGGCTGAGATGTAGCAGTGATCAGCAGCAGCAGCAGCAGCAGGGCTACAGGGCAGATATGATGCCAGTTCTTCTGGGGGTAGATGTGAGTTACAAGAGGTGTTAGAGCCAAACTGGCCTGTCCCCTTGCAAGGAGTTGTGTGGGTCTGGCAGCAAATGCCCTGATCCTGTCTGCTAGCCAGATTGGGTCTGCTTCTATGGCAGCATAATCTTTAAAACTTCATCCCTGAGGCATGTCCCCAGGAAGAAGGCTGCAATCTTAGATTCCTCGACATGCAGAGTACAGATAGATCTCTTCCAGGGACTTGATATGCTTGTCCTTGACCAGCTGGCCCAGCCTCTTGACTGGTATTGACTCCTTTTTGTCCATCTTGCCTCGGTGAGTTGAGAAGATTCCACTTGGTCTCCTCCACCTTAGCTGGATCCTGACCATGTCACCAACCCACAAGAGACTGCTGCCTCCCATCAGTAGAAGTCATCATGGTCTCCTATTCCAGGGCCCCCAGGTTCTCGGGCCCTCCTCCTGTGTCAGATTCATCTGTCATTTAGTATTTCTCTAAAAAGAAGCTATTTATAATATATATATATTATAAATTATATTATATATATTATAAATTATAATATATGTGTGTGTGTATTATATATTTCTGAGAGATTAACCCTTTTTATCATAATGAAATACCCCTCTTAACACTTTTTTGTGTTAAAAGTCTTTTCAAAGCTGGGGATGTAGCTCCATGGAATAGAGCTTCCCTAGCAAGATAGATTGTGGGCCCTAGTTTTGATAAAACAGCACCTGAAAAAAGAAATAGTATATTTTGTTAGCTATTAGCATAGCCACCCTAGTTGTATTGTATTTGCTGTTGGCCAGATCTACTCTCCTCATCTCTTAATCTTGTACTTTCAATCTATATTTATTTTTTAATCTCTCTATTACATTAAATGTAAATGGTCTCAACTCTCCAATTGAAAGATATAGCTTGTCAGAATGCATTAAAAAACAAGACCTCACTATATGTTATTTCCAAGAGACTCAACTTACAGGCAAAGACAGCCACAGACTGAAAATGAAAGGATGGAAAATGGAGTCTGAAAACAAGCAGGAGTAGCTACTCGCAATTTATTTGTATTTTTAAATCGAAATGTCTTTGGTAGTCAACAAATCACTGTATGATATTTTTATTTAATCTGACAATTTCTACCTTTTGACTTTTAGCCAACTCACTTTTCATGTTATATTGATATGGTTGGCTTTACCCTTGCATTTTCCTTTTTTAAAAATATGTCATGCTGGGGTTGGGGATTTAGCTCAGTGGCTGAGCATTTGCCTAGCACAAGCAAGGCCCCAAGTTTGGTCCTCAGCCCTGAAAAAAAAAGTCATGCCTATTCTGCTCCTCTTTTCACTAACTCCTTTTGCCTTCAGTTGATATTTTCTAACATTCCATTTTAAATTTCTTTAGTGATTTTTTTCTACTATATTTTTCACCTAATTTCTCAGTGACCTCTATAGGGCTTACAATATACATCTTAATGTATCAGAATGAACTTCAGATGTATACTAACTCCTTATACCCCTTTTCCTTCCCTGCTTTTTGAGATGCTATTATCACTATATATATAAAGTATATGTATATTACAAATCTAATAATGCAATGTAATAATTATTGCTTTATTTAATATTATATCTTTTAAAGAAGCCAAGAAAAGACATGAGTAGAAATGCATATGTAGTTTCCTTTTTAACTATTTTTTTAGAGAGAGAGAGAGAGAGAGAAAGAAAATCAATTTAATTTAGTTTCTCATGTGGCTTTCGTTGCTCCAACACTTAGTTGCATCCATGGTGCTTGGGTTTGAACCCACGTCCTTGTTCATGCCAGGCAAGCACTGTAACTGCCAAGCCACCGCTCCAGCCCCCTTTTCAACAAATACTAACTCTTATTTATCATTTCTGGTTTTCTTCACCTTTTCCTGTGGATTTGAGCTCCTTCTGTTGCCATTATCTTATTACAATACAGCTTTATTCCTACTACTTCCTCTTTATCTGTTGTTCTTGTCAAATATATCACCCTTTTATGTTATCAGTCCAATAACAGAACTTCATCGATACTGTTTTATACAATTGCTTTTGAAATCAAGTAAGAGAAGAAAGAAAAGCATGTAATTCTGCTGTCCTTTGTCTTTGCCTAGATAACCACATTTACCGGAGTTAGTGTGTGCGGGCATATGTGCACACGCGTGTGTGTGATTTACTGCCTGCTCTCATTTCCTTTAAAGAACTTTCTTCAAAGTTTCTTGTAAGACATATCTGATTGCTACAAATTCTGTTTCTTGCTAAGCTGGGAATATACTTATTTTGACTTCGTTTTTTAAAAGGTGGTTTTGCTGAATTCCTGTTTCTTGGTTGATAGTTTTTATCGTTTAGCACTTTGAATGTGTTGTCCCACTGCTTCCTGGTCTCTTCTTTGTGGCAAGCAGTCGGCTGTTAATCTTCTTGTGATTCACTTGTTCATGATGGGTCATTTTTCTTTTGCTACTATAAGATTTCCTCTTTATCTTTGCCTTTCAACATTTAGATTATGATGTGTCTGAGTATGGATCTGTTTGTTTTTATCCCAGTTGTAGTTGAGTGCACCTGTTGGTTATGTAGATTAGTGATTTGCATCACATTTGGGAAATTCACAGCCATTATTCCTTCAAATATTTTTCTGTCCCAGTGTTGAAAATAATTAACATAGCAAGCATTAGATAACTATCCTTAGAATTTTTCCATTCCTGTTTGCAGTATTGGCTCTTGGCTGGCATCTGGGGACTTGGTTTTCAGAGTGTGTCCAGTCAACAGTTAAAAGTGATAATGAGGAGATCTCTGACCTCCATGAGATATCCATTTAACTCAGGGGATCTTCTGGGGGAAATAGAGAAACATGGGGAACCCAAGCAGGGCATCCATGACACAGCATTAGCCTTGGATAACTATGTATACATACATTTGTTCTTGATTGTTTGACATTGTTTCCCCCACAATTGTAACTCCATATTCATCGAATAAAAAATATTTTTAAAAAAAGTTGTAATGGTAGTTCTTCATTCCTAGAGTATTATTCAAACAATATGATGAATGCTAAACATCTGCTTTCCTTTTGGAAGTCTGGAATTTGGGGGATGTGCTAGCCAGAAAGCTTATGTGAGCAGCCCTCAATCGAAAAGTCTTATGTCCCGAGTTTCTACTGGCCTTCTGGGCAGACAGCACACATATGTTACTCATTTCTGTTGCTCGGGAAGTGTATGCACTGCGTGATTCTTCATGAGAAGACATCCTCTCCCCCTCCACCTTTTTTTTTTTAAACCTGAGTCTTTCCATTCAAGATTCTAAATTATTGCTTCCGTGCTCTTTTCTAATTTCTTTGAAACTTTCTATTTGGTTCTTTCTTCTATCTGCCTGTACTTATTTCATTTCTATCTGTCTGTTTCCTATTTTTGACATTTTAAATGAGAGTGATTTCTGCATTGTCTTTGAGCATTCTACCTTTAAATCTTCATGCTCATTCATAATCTTTCATATGCATTACACTGGGTTTCTTTTTTTTTTTTAAAGGAGAGAGGGTCAGTGAGAGAGAGAGAGAAAAAAAGAGAGAGTCAAGTTTATTTAGTTTTTCATGTTGCTTTTGTTGCTCTGACACTTGGCTGTTGTTTGTGGTGCTGGGGTTTGAACCTGTGTCCTTGCGCATGCCAGGCAAGTGCTGTAACCCCTGAACCACTGCTCCAGCCCCTCACTGGATTATTTTAATGGCTGTCTTTCTAGCATTGCATTTTTTCATATGATTTGGAATTTTGGTTTGCAAATTCATTTTAAGTAAATTATTTCTTCCTTCTTTCCTTTTTCGTTATTAACATTGTTTTCTGTCTTCCTTATTTCTATCTGGAAACATTAAAATTTCCATCACAGGACTTTGGGCATCCTGCTGAGAGCCAGATGTTATAATTCACAGTTTCTGTCCTGTGTGATACTGAGAGTATGGCAGATTTGGTCTCAGGGATAACAGCTTATTCTTTAACCTACCACCTTTGCACACATTGGCACACAGAGATCAGCCACAGTTGTTTTTTATAAGCTTCTTTCACACAGAAGAGAAGATTTCTCTTACCTTTTAAAGCAATGAATGCAGTTCCAGTTCCTCCATTTAGCCTGCGTTAGTTTTAGTTCCTTTTACCTGCTGGACTGCCTTTCTGCTACTTAGACTGAAGGCCAAGTAGGACCACTGCTTCCATTCTACCCATTAATTGACATTTCCATTGCATTTCTGGTTTATACTTATCCTGCTTTTTAGTTCAGCCATATATTTTTAGAATTTGATTTAGAAATCCATCATTGAGGGTAGAGATCAAGGCA
The DNA here is from genome assembly GCA_004027875.1 of Aplodontia rufa. Taxonomy (NCBI): domain Eukaryota; kingdom Metazoa; phylum Chordata; class Mammalia; order Rodentia; family Aplodontiidae; genus Aplodontia; species Aplodontia rufa. Next base: position 6,460 of record PVKS010044180.1, read on the forward strand.
GCTGGAGGGAAGAGGTAGGGGGGTTATCAATCCAGTTGGGAACCCTTGACATCCATGAGAAGCCTAACTAACAGGGGGTAAAGTAGGGGAAACATAGGATCAGGGAGAACTCAAAGGGGGGAGATCATGAACTGGCATCTGCTTTGGCTTGCTCTGTCAATATTCATGTGTTCATGAATGGGTAACAATGATTCCCTCCAATATGTAAGGCTGTATTGAACGAATAAAAAAAAAATCCATCATTGATGGAAAAAAGTATGCTGAGTGAAATATCCCAAACTTAGAAACTTAAGAGTCAAATGTTTTCTCTCATATGAGGAAGCTAGAGTGAAATCTAAGACAGGATGAAATTTAGCTAAGCTTAAATAATAATCTCCACAAAGGTGAAATTTCACATAAACAGGGGGAACCATAACTGTGAAGGTGGAGGAAGAAGAGAGGGAGGCAGGGAGAGGCGGGAGGGATTAGGGGGGTTATCAATGCAACTGGGAACTCTCTTGAGAAGCCCAACTATGCACAAGCAGGCAGAGAAACTCAGAAATTTCAAAAATTAATGCGCACGTATTATTTCTATCTATAACATAGGAGTAATGAAGAGGAGACGGGTGAGGAGTGGACAAAGTAGGGAGGTCCTGGACTGGGATTACTTTGACTTACTTTGTCAATATCCATATATGCATGAATACGTACCACTGATTCCCTCCAATATGTAAGACTATGTTGAACAAATTTTTAAAAAGTCCATCATTGACTTTGCTTGGGAAAAAAAAAATGGTGGTCAAAGTGGGAACTTATTACCCCAGTTTGACCAGAGTCCCTAGCCCACTCTGAATTTGAATTTAGATACTTCATACTTTTAGTTTGCTTTCTGTAGCATTTTACAACAGCTGCCTGTATAGAAAGTGAAGGGTGGGATGGATCAACAAGACACAGGAACCCGAAGTAAAATGATAGAAACTGGAAGAGCTTGGGTAGATGAATAGGGAAGCCTGTGGTAGCAGGCGCAGTAGAGGGAGAAACTGGATCAAAAGATAAGTCCTGTGCAGAATAACAAAATTAAAAGTTAAAACTAAGTAAGGTATGTCAAAAGACAAAATTACAACAAATTTGCTTTGAAACTCTTAATTGGCTTGTATCTGTGATTCTAGAATCGGACAACACCTCATTCTGTGAAACAGAATTATTGTCTCCATGAACTGGGCGGAGGAGGCTGGCTTTATAGACAGAAAAGGGCTAGGCAAACAGGAAACAAAAGACAAATTGGTTATTTCAAATTACTGTCTTGTAAAGGTTAAAGCAGAGGGAACTTCTTATGTTATTAAAATTGACCTGTTTGGGGATTTGGTTATTGTTTCTCTTTCTCCTTTCTCAGAAGGTTAGATAAATAATTTAGTCTCATTTTGGTGGTGGGAAACTTTGACATGAGTAACTCCATTTTAGTTTGTTTTGTTGGGGCTGGTGCTCAGTCCAAACCAATGGTTTCCTACAAATTCTATTTAGCAGATGTTGAAAGTCAGCATCTGTACAGGTAACAGAGAGTACTGAAGCTTACTCTGAGAAGTACCTTATTCTGACAAATACGTAACTGAGACCCTATTTTCCAGAAGCACCCAGATCTACCTAGCAGTGTTGCTCAAAGGGAAATACTTTAAGAGCCAAGGTGTGCTAAATCAAAATTAACTCAGAGACTAGATAAATGGATTTGGGAGTTAGGCCTCCTCTGGGAGATTTTTTTTTTTTTAAGAGAGAAGGACAGTGAGACAGAGAGAGAGAGAGAGAGAGAGAGAATGAATCAATTTTTATTGAGTTTTTCACATAGCCCTCATTGCTCTGACACTTAGTTGTGTACATGGGTGCTGGGGTTTGAACCTATGTACTTGTGCATGCTGGGCAAGCACCGTAACCACCAAGCCACCGCTCCAACCCCTCCTATGGGAGATTTTTGTCCTCTCAAATATCCTTATATAATGAGATTTTTCTCATAATATAACAGTTTAGAGAGGTCTCTAAACTGTCCCCTGATGGTATGATCCTGTTTCTAAGGGTCTTTGAGGAAGGTTTTGAATGTATGTATTTTCAAGTTCTTGGGGTCCTTCATTTGGGATCTCATCCATGATTCTATATCCTCATGAAACAAGAGCTTGGGTCGTACGCCTTAAAGAGATTTTTTTTTTTTTTAAAGAGAGAGGGACAGTGAGAGAGACAGAGAAAGAGAGAAACAACTTTATTTTAGTTTTTCACATGGCCTTGGTTGCTCCAACACCTAGTTGAGTACGTGGTGCTGGGGTTTGAACCCGGGTCCTCCTGCTTGCCAGGCAAGCGCCGAAAACACTGAGCCACCGCTCCAGCCCCTTAAAGAGATTTTTTTTAATACAATATTTGTTGTTTCCTCACACATATTCCAAGTATGTAATTCAATAATGGCTATATTCAGAATTGGGATGCCATAATGGAAATAAACAGCTCCTTATGGAATCCAGTCACCAAGTTCAAATTCACCAGAAAATAAGAAATAACTCTTCTGAGCTACTTACAGTTAGGTTAAATATTTTTATAACTAGTTATTGCTTTCAATGCCAAATTACTAAAAGACTGTGATCAAGATTAAGAGTTTACCTTGGCTTTTAGTTGAACTTTGAAAAAGTCCTCTTAAATATTGGGTTCTGGGGCTAGAGTGGTGGCTCAGTGGTTACGGCGCTTGCCTGGCACGCATGAGTACGCGAGTTCAAACCCCAGCTCCACGTACACAACAATGTCTCAGAGCAATGAAAGTCACTTGAAAAACTAAAATGGAATTGATTCTCTCTTTCTCTCTCTCTCTCTCTCTTTCACACTGTCCCTCAAAAAAAAAATATATATATATATATGGTTCGTAGGAATTTGGAAAAGCTATGTTTCAATAGGATTCTCTCTTAATTGGTATCTGAAATGCTTAATAAGCTACTAACCTGTATTATTCGCATTTCTTCAGGCAGCTTTTGAAATACCATAAATTATAAAACAAAGCATCTGAAATGCCCAACATTGATTTTACATTCATCTAACTTCTCAACCTCAGGATGCTCAAGAGAAGGCAGCCAGTATCTGGGGAACCTGCATGTGTCATGCCTGAGTCACCTCAACGGACAGCAAAAGGATGCCCAGCATTCTCTGCCAGCCACACACTGAAAGAGGATAGAACAGCAATGTCAAGTAGCATTGATTCCACTGTACTTAGAAAGAACAAATGGAAATTAAATGTGTAGTTTTCCCACAGACAGGATGAGGGTACAGGAAAAGATGTATGCACCTCATCTGGCTAATCAGATCATACATCAATGTTTGGAATAACATACACACCAATGGTATACTTATTTTTAACCTTGATTTTTTTTATTTGTTCAACATAGTCTTGCATATTGGAGAGAATAGTTGTTACATACTCATGCATACGCGGATACTGACAAAGTAAGTTAAGGCCAGTCCTAGTCCAGGATCTCCCCACTTCGTCACTCCCCACTCCCATGTCTCCTCTGCATTAACCCCATGCTATAGGTAGAAATAAGCAAATACATGTATATTAATTTTTGAAATTTCTGAGTTTCTCTGCCTGCCTGCGTATAGTAGGGCTTCTCATGGAAGTTGAGAACCAATGGTATACTTTTAAAATCTTGTAAATAGGTAGAATTTATTTAATAATTTTTGTTAAACTTCCTTTTAATTTCCTTTTACTCTAAAAACATTTCTTCTTTCTCTACCAATATTAGTAACACTGAATATGCAACCCTCCCATAAACAAGTACATATTGTTCTCTTAAATAAGCATGCAGTAATATAAATCATCTTATTCTGCCAATTATGACTAATAATAAAAGTTCTAATACATTTGAAAACCCATATGAAATATAAGGGTTTTTTTCAAGGAAGGAAAAATTACATATTGATTCAAAAAGAGGAAGAAACTATGAAAGAATGGAAACCAAAGTTGAAAATATTGTCAATAGGTCATTCCTAAAAGATTCTAATAATTTTACAGGCACATTCTACCAAATGTTCAGAAAAAAAAAATTCCTTCTTGAGGATGATAGGTAGCTTGGTCCGTAGGTGGATATGTATGTAGAATTTAAAAAATCCTTATAAAATATCATCAAATCAATTTAAGTAGCATAATAAGAAAACAGTTATCTTTTAGATCTAAGAAGAGTGCTTATTAAAATAAGGGTGACTCAAGAAATGCATTAATGTAACTGAGTTCATTAACCATTCAAAGGAGGAAATTCATATGCTCATCTCAGTAGACTTTTTAAAGTCTAAAACATTTTATTAAATAAATTTTTAAACATACTTAAATGCAGAGAACATAGTCTAACAGATTCTATATGTTACTCCCACAACAACTTCAATGGTTATCAACATTTGCTTTTTTTTAATGCTGTGCTGGGGATTGAACCCAGGGCCTTGAGCATGCTAGGCAAGGGCTCTACCACTGAGTGACACCCCCAGACCTTTCCATTTTTAAATTTTATTTCGAGACAGGACCTCGCTAAGTTGCCTAGGCTGTCTTGAACTTATAATCTTCCTGTCTTGGACTCCTGAGACCTTAGGATTACAGGCACGTGCCATTGTGCCTAGCTCTCAAGGGGCATTAGAGGTGGTTAGGACTGCTCTGAAACCATATCCAAATGGTGCCCAGAAAAGATGGTTGAGATTTTGGCAAATGTCTTTTGACCGAGATACTGCACTTGCTCAGGAACCGTAGACTGCTCAGCCTAGGCTGGGGTGCTGTGGACAGTATCTGGGTGTTGTAAGTATTGTTTTCACTATGGATGAAGGGACATTAAAATCTTTTGATGAATCTCTCTTCCTGTCTTGAAACTTACATGGCAGGCTAAATGAAAGAAACTCAGATATCATTCCTCATCAATGAATCTGTACATTCAACAGAATGTAGTTTTTTTTTTTTTAAGAGAGAAAAGGACAGTGAGAAAAGAGAGAGAGGAAGAGAGGATCAATTTTATCTAGTTCTTCATGTGGCCTTTGCTGCTCTGACGCTTCGTGGCATACGTGGTGCTGGGGTTCAAGCCTAGTCCTTGCGCATGCCAGGCAAGCACCATAACCCCTGAGCCACCACTCCAGCCCCCTCAACATAGCTCTAATCAAAATGCAAACACGATTATTTTTGGACTGTCACAAGCTAATTTCAAAATTCAACTGGGAAACAATAAAAACAAAGCAACAGCTCTCTGACTCCAAAAAAGCAACCACAACAAAAACTTTTAAGTAGGTGATGAGAACTTGACCTACTCGGTATAAAAAAACATGGTCAAATTAGAACAGGCCAGGCACCATGGTTTATACCTTTAGTCCCAGCTATGTGGAAAGCTGAGGCAGAGCGATTGCTTGAGTCCAGGAGTTCAGAATCAGCCTGGGCAACACAGCAAGACCGTGTCTCTCAAAATAAATAAAATAAAGGAAGATTAGAATAAAAAAAGTCTAATTGCACATAGGATTAAGTCATAGTAAATAGGAATAGACAAATCTAATGTGGAAATAGAATAATACATCTAGAATTTCAATTCTGAAGTCTTTTTTAAGGTCTTTAATGTATTTTTGATACTAGGTCGCAATTAGCTCCATTGAAAATTCTATGGTAGTATTAAAAGTAAAAATGGGTTTAGCAGCTTCTCCTTTGTGTCTCGGGTAGCTTGCTCTCCTTCGCGCAATCTTGTACTAAGGACAGAGGTTGAAGGGCATCCATCTGTGCGTCCAGTGGCTTGGCCCATGGAATGGGCAAGGGGAACCATCCCTTAGATGGTGGGGTGGGTCTGGGCAGGCAGGTCTGGTTCTATGCCTCACTTCCTGGGAATAATTGAGCAACTACTATATACCAGGCAGTGTTCTAAGCATTTCCCATGTAAGGACTTGGGTGCCTTCTTCAAGACCATGCAGCCAGTTATGATTTGAATATCATAAATCTAATAGAATAGAGGAAAGAAAGGGGGAGAGGGGAGGAAGAAGGGGAAGGAGAAAGGACAAGGTAAGGGAGGAGATGAAATAGTATATTTTCAACCTCTAAAATACTAAATAGTTCCCACACAATCAACAGAAACTGGACAAGTAAAAAATATATATTAATTAAAGGGAGACCAATACAAGGAACTAGTGGGGGGGGGAGTGCTTGGGAGGGATGTTGACCAAATTGTATTATACTGTGAGCACATATGAATATGTAACAACAAATCCCATCTTTATGTACAACTATAATGCACTGATTAAAAAAAAGAAGTGGGAAAAAAGATTTGATTATCACAGGTCTGCCTTCAGTCCACCAACCTCCCCCTCCTCTTGACATTTGCTCAGACTACTGCATTAGTACAGATGAACTTTTCTACATGGCTGGTTCCTCTCTCTCTGCTCAACCTCACGGGCAGCTATAATTTACTTGCTTGCTTCAGTCCTGAGAGAAGCTGGGGCTGGGCAATGCCCCTTTGGAGCAACTGATTAGTGTCTTCAGCATATTTGTCTGTGTCCTTTACTAAACTGTGAGTGCATGGGCGCAAGACTCCCCATTCACCATTTTATTCCTGCAATTTACCATGTTTGGCAGATGCTAGCCATTAGGTTGGATTAAATTAATGGATTGCAAGAGTCTAAACACCAGGTTCTTCCAGAATTAGAAAAAAAATAAATCTGGACATAATGCCATGACATCTTCACAGCGAGCCAAATAACTGAATCCTGGGCTGTCTTCATGACTCCACCCACCCCCTCTTTACCCCTCTTTCCTTTCCCTGTTGCAGCTAATGGGATCCGAACGGATGGAGATGAGGAAGCGGCAGACAGCAGCTGCCCAAGAGCCGCCAGGCTCAGTCCCCGGTCAGCACGGAGCTGGGAGTCGGGGCTCCAATGCTTGCTGCTTCTGCTGGTGCTGCTGCTGCAGCTGTTCTTGGTAAGGTTTGGGACTTTTTTTTTTTTTAAATCAATGTGCTGTTGGTTGGGAATTGGTACACTTGAATAGTGCTAACTTGTAATTAATTCACTAAGTGTTTTTTAAGCAACTACACGCCTAACATTGTGAAGGACACAAAAAAGTTTTTAAACATAGTTACATCGGTATAGTTCTCAAGTAACTTATGTTCAAATACTAGAGATCAGCTGGCACAGGTTAACTAACCAAAGAACGAAGTGAAGTAGTTATGATCACACATTAACATGTGGACAGAAGCACTGCAGAGGTGATTGGAAAGATCCTCCTTTGGCATAAAGTGTTTTCACAGGACTTAGGATTTAGATGCATCTTAAAGGTCAGGGTTATGAAGGCTGGATGTTATCTTCTGATAGTTCCTTTTTTTAATTTTTAAAGAGAGAAGGACAATGAGAGAGACAGAGAGAATCTATTTTTATTGAGTTTTTCATATGGCTTTCGTTGCTCAGACACTTAGTTGTGTATGTGGGTGCTGGGGTTTGAACTCGTGTACTCATGCATGCCGGGCAAGCACTGTAACCACCAAGCCCCTAATAGTTCCATTTTATTATTATTATTATTATTTTCTTTGAGGTGCTGGGGATTGAACCAGGGCCTCATTTTCTTTAATAAAAAAAAAATGTCAAAATATGTGCTTAAAATGGAGAGAGAGCTAGGCATGATGACACACACCTGTAATCCCAGAGGCTCTGGAGGCTGAGACAGGAGGATCACATTTCAAGGCCAGCCTTAGCAACTTAGCAAAGCTCTAAGCAACTTAGTGAGACCCTGCCTTAAAATAAAAAACAAAACAAAAAAAAAAAAAAAACTGGGGAAGTAGCTCAGTGGTAAAATGACCCTGGGTAAAATCCTCAGTACCAAAAAAATTGAACAAATCTGAAAATACAAACTAGCTTGCTTACTGAGTAGAGGAAGATACAGTCATGGATTTTATATATATTAATATATATATATATTTATATGTGTGTATGTTAATATATATTTATATATGCATATATATTATATATATTATATATATACATACACACAAACACACACATATATATTTATATATA
>PVKS010044181.1:0-14468 GCA_004027875.1 Aplodontia rufa
AGTTTTTAACAAAATAATATAAAATGTGTATAGATTCTGGATATTACAATTACCCCCAGGAGTGCCCCCCCAATTACCCACTCTTATCCCTCCCTTCCTCTTCCCCTTATATCTATAAAAATGAATTATGTTGTATAGCATTATATCTTATCTGGATTTAATACATGATAATAGACCAACTTTCTCACTGGTCAGGGTCTAGTCACAACCTCCACAGATGAGTGGAGACAATCGACCATTAGTTCTCTGGGTTAAGCTGATTTTACTCAGCATAATTTCTTCCATAGCCATCCATTTACCTTCAAAGGCTGCAATATCATTGTTTCTAATTGCTGTGTAATATTCCATGGTATAAATGTACCACAGTTTTTGGATCCATTCATCCAGTGAGGGACATCTGGATTGTTTCCATAGCCTAGCAATATTGAATTGTGCTGCTATGAACATAGATATTGCTGTGTCACTATAATATGCGGATTCTAAATCCCCTGGAAAGATTCCCAGGAGTGGAATAGCAGGGTCATATGGTGGGCTCATCCCTAGTTTTTTAAGTTGGTGTTTTGACTGGGAATCTCTTTATTGTTTCTTTGCTTTGATGATCTGTCTATTGATGATAGAGAAGTGTTAAATTCTCCTACTACTATTGTGTTGAGTTCTACAAGCGGTTTTATATCTTTTAGTAGTTTTTTCCCACGTAGTTGGGAGCGTTGGTGTTTGGAGAGTATATATTTCCTATGGTTATTTCCTTCTGTTGTATTGTTCCTTTTTCTAGGATGTAGTGGCCTCCTTTATCTCTTTTGATTAATTTGTGCTTGAAATCCACTTTGTTGGATATAAGAATTGCAACTCCATCTTGCTTTCTTTGGCCATTTGCCTGGTAGACATTTTTCCATCCTTTCTGCCTTAATCTGTGGGTATAACTGGCTATAAGGTGGGTTTCCTGTAGGCAGCATTTTGTTGGATTTTGTTTTTTTGATACAATCTGCTAGTCTGTGTCTTTTGATTAGTACATTGAGACCATTCACATTTAGTGTTAGAATTGTTATGTGGTGGTTGTTCAAATTCATTGTGTTTTATTAGTAAATTCTGTGCTGTCTTAGTTGTCTGTAGATAGCTTGTACCTTTGTTGAATTTCCTCTGTTTGTGGGTTTTGAGGAATTTTAGATTGCACTTACTTGTATCTGGAATTTGTCTTTGAGAATTCTTTGTAATGCTGGCTTTCTGTTTATGAATGCTATAAGTTTGTTCTTATCATGAAGAGTTCTTAATTCCCCCCTCAAATTTGAAGCTGAGTTTTGCTGGGTATAGTATTCTTGGCTGCATGATTTGTTCATTCAGGCAAGGAAAGTACTCCTCCCAAGATCTTTTCACTTCCAGAGTCTGAAATGAAAAGTCAGACGTGATTCTGATTGGTTTGCCTCTGAATGTGATTTGGCCTTTCTCCCTTGCTGCTTTCAATATTGTCTTCTTGATCTCCCAGTTGTACATTTTGAATATGATGTGTCTTGGTGAGCTTCTCATGTGATTAGGCCTATTGGGTGTCCTATCAACTTCCTGGATGAGCAAGTCTGGCTCTATTTTTATATGGGCAAAATTTTCTTTAGCAATTTCCTTGATAATCTTCCTTATCCCATTTTTTTGTGTTTCAGTTTCTTCCTGTATCCCAATTACTCTAATATTGTTTCTTCTCATTTCATCCCAGGCATTTTAAAAGTTCTGTTAGTGTTCTGTGAGCATTTTTTTTCTTTTTTGTCATCCGTGCACTCTAGCTTACTCAGCCTGTCCTCAATGTCAGAAGTTCTTTCTTCAAGAGCTGAGTTTCTGTTTTCTATAGAAGGTAGTCTATTATTAAATTCTTCCATGGTTCTCATGTCATAGACTGCAGATTTTAGCTCTTCTACTTCCTTTTTGAGTATGTCTATTTGTTTGATAATAGAGGTTTTCATCTCTAGAGTTTTCTCACTTAGTCCAATCATTATATCTTCTTTTACTTCATTGATCTTTTTAGTAATCAGATCATCGATAATATTTTTAAGGTTTTCATCTCAACTCCTATTTGTGGCATCCTTTACTTTGGGAATTTTGGTTTTGAAGTGAACTGCTACTTGTTTGATTCTTCATTTTGAATAGCTTCTTGTGGATCTGAATTGAGATTTCCTAAGTGGAATATAGGCAGTTTTTCAGGTGGTTTTTCCTTATAAGTCAGTCACATGAGCCACCAATTCTTTGATGATCACCTTCTTCCAGATGTTGCTTCTGCCTGGGTCCTGGTGTTTCTCTACCCTTTGGTTCCAGGCTCAGTGTTGCAAATCTGAAACTACTAAAAATGGAAACCTACCTTCCAGTAGGACTCAAACAGGCCCCAAAAGCTATGTGGGGTTTCTGGAAGGTGAGGATACTCCAGGCAGGTAACCTCCCCTGGTTGTTCCTGAGCAGGGCTTCTCTGGACAAGGGTCATACCAGTGGTGTCCTGTGCGCCTTCCAGTGGGACTCAAACAGCAAAACAGTTTTAAGTAATAGTTGAAATTTTTTGATACTCTTTATCTAAATTTGTTTTCTATTGAAGAAAAGTTGACTGAGAATCAGCTGATGGATTCTCTCTCCAAGGGAGTGATATCCTTAGGGGGCAGTGGAATCTCCCAGGGGTGATAGAAAAGCCCGCTGGTCTAGGGAGCAGTGCTGGCTGTCTATGGCATCTACCTAACCAGACTGCTCCTGGGGCTGGCCTCAATGGGTCCTCAGCTGTTTGACCTTTCTCTGTTCCTTCTTCTGCTCTAAGTTTGCTTCCTATTTATTCACAGAGCTTTCTGAAACCTTTCCAAGAACTTTCCCTTCTGCTTAGATTAGTTGGAGGCAATTTCTGTTATTTTTCATTGAGAAAATCCTAAAGGATGCTGAAGATCTTTGTGGAATGAAATGAAACAACAAAACATTTATATTCAGTTGACATTTGTAGACTAAAAATATTATTCTAAATGCTTTCTATAGGGGTTGGAGTGGTGCCTGAGTGTTTATGGTGCTTGCCTGGCATGAGTGAGTATGTGGGTTCAAACTGCAGCACCACATACACAATAAAGTGTTGGAGCAATGAAAGTCACATGGAAAACTAAATAAAAACTCTTTCTGTCTTTCTCTCCCTCTCTCTCACTGTACATCTTTCTTTATAAGAATAAATAAATAAATAAAATGCTTTAAATACGGGATGGCCTTGAATCTCCAAGACAGCAGGCAAGGTAGGCATTTGGTCTTGCTCTCATGTGGGCTTGTTATTTTAAGACTCAGTCCAAAAGCCACTTCTGTGAGGATTTTTCTCACCACCACTCCCTGTCGCATGTAGACTTGATTCTTTTATGTGCATTCTGTGTCTTAAAAATGGAGGGAGAAATCTATATCTTTCTGTAAAAATGTGTGTATGTAAATGTATATATGAGATAATATAGAAAGATGCTATATTAACATATAAAATATTATATATAGTGTATGCATACATCTTATGTATTATCTTATGTGTACATATATTCTGTCATATATACACACATACTAGATAATATGAGATATATATGATAATGCACATCATATATAACATGTAAGATAATATATGAAATGTATACCAGATTGTATCAGTGTACTATCTTCTACTATATAAGATAATATATTGAACATATTAAGTGTCTTATATTTATAATTTTTATTTCCTCATCACCTCATAATCTCTTGCTGTAACAAATACAGTGTTTAGCAATTTATTCACATTATCTCGTGCCATTCCCCTTAGAAGTTTATTACTGAGAAATATTATCTCTTTTATGAAAGCGGAAATGAGAAAGGTTGAATAATTTTTGAGATGTATCTATGATTTTTGGTGTTGATATTTGAACATATTTTGTTCTGTTTTGAATCCCGACGCCTCTGCTCTAAACACTCTGCAATTTGCCTGCACTATGTCATTGGACTTCTACAGGAAATGCTTACTTCTTGTGCTAGACTGAGGCAGGGTCTATATTTCATTTTTTTCTTCCTCAATTGCTTAGAAAGGAAGGAAAATCAGTGTTATTTATGCCACTTCATCCATTTTTCTGTACATGATAGACATCACTAGTTAACAATTATACTATATCCCAGGGAGCTATCCAAGAATCCATTTCCTCCTGTTGTACAGGAAGTCACTCCCAGTTGGTTGGAGCTAAATCTTGTTTGCCATGGAACCCAAAACAAAGCCTCTCACACAAATGTGGTTGGTAAATTGTTACTGTTTTCTCCATTTAACAGATGGAAATACAATGATTAAATAATAGTATGAATAGATAAAAATAAGTCATTTACCTGTAAATATTAGTGACCACTTCTTTGAGTTCTTGTGAAGACTAATTGAATTAATACACATAAAACTCTTCAAATGATGTCTTTGCATAGGTAAATTAGCTGTTATTACTACTACTCAGAACACACAGATTTTTGGCAAATCCATTGAGACAGAAAGGATGTTGGTGGTTTGCTGGGGCTGGATGGGAAGTTTAACAGGGAGTTCCTGCTGAACAAGCATGGAGTTTTTGGAGGAGTCACAGAAATCTTTTGGAGCTAGATAGATGGTTGCATGGCATCATGACTGTACAAATTTCCTCTGAGTTGTGTGCTTCAAAATGTTTTATTTTTATGCTAAATGAACTTCACTCAATGAAAAAAAGAAAAAGCCATATGGATTGTAATGGCTTGAGCATGACCACGGAGACCCTAAGAGTGAGGGCTGCCTGAAGTTTGTGCTCTAGACTCCTTGATCACCTGACCTTAGCCCCATCCATAGTAAGGTAGCCAGGGTTTGGACCTAAACCTTTGATTCTCTAAATAAAATGCTTTTTCACTTTAATGTGTTACTTTAGAAATTATGGAAAGTCCTTCCTTAGAGGTGGGTAGTTGTGTAAGTGCGTCAATAGTTGCTGGTGGAGGAGTTGTGTCCACACCTCAGGCAGGAAAAGAAGACAATGTTTTTTTAATCCATTTATAATTTACAAAGTAGTTTGAGGGAACAGTGGACTGCACAGAAGAGTAACTCACTGTATGCTGAGTGACCTGTGCAATGCCTAGTAAACAAGACTCAAGGGGAGGGGAGGGACCAGAAGGGAACTCTTGAAAGTCCATAGATTGCAATTCTCTGTTTTCCGTTTGGGTCTGGCTTTACTGACTGCAAAGAAAACTTAAAGACTTCAGAAATGGGTTTATTAAAAGCAGAATGACACCAGTTACCTCGCTGGTCTGCAAGCAGCACAAGTGAGCTTACTGAATTGTTTCTGGGACTGGAGAGGGCTGCTTAGTCTAGGCTAAACAGACCTTAGGGTACAGCAGGAAGCAATTGGAAGAGTCCTAGTGAAAGGAAATAAAATCTCAGATTTCTTCCACTGCTAATCTTTTTGCAGTTTATTTTATTTATAACTGTGTAAATGTGTTGTATCAACAACCTAGTTTGTAAACACAGCCAACCTCATTGCTCATTATTAACAAATAGTCATTTCTCATTGTAAGACAACTTGGCTTATATAATTTAGTAGCAAACTGAATTATAAAAGCAACAGCAACAACAAACCCTTTTAATGTGTTATGTGTTGTACCATGTCAACGTTTTAAAGTGATTTTGACATGGCCCTGAAACAGTTTCTGAATCTTGGCCATTGTCAGATTGGGAAGTCCAGATGTCTGCCTGTGCCTTGTAGCCCAGGCATGGATGTTAACAGTGGAGCAAAAGGGAGGTCTCAAGTGTTACTCTAGGGTAACAAAACATTAAAGGAATCAATAAAGCCTTTTCGGGTTGTCTTTTTTTTCTTTCTACATGAATTATGAACCTTCTGGCTCTGCCACTGCAGATAAAATACAAATGGCAAGTTTCTGCCTCCAGAGCTAAGAGTCTAGTGGGAAGAGAGCCACACAAATAGCTAACTGTAAGGCAGGTAGGTGACAAGGACCATTCTAAAGTCTGTAGACTAAGCATGAGGTGAGCAGAAGATACAAGATATTTAATTCTGTTGATCAGTCTGGCAATCAGGGGCACCAAATGGTGCCCCTAGTCACCAAATGGTGACTAGTGAGGGTTTGAGAGAGGACATAACAATTTTGGTTCATATTTTGTCTCTGGTGAGCAGCAGCCTCTGTTTCCTAATTGCCATGTCCTGAGTTGCTTTCGCCCTTCACATCCTTCTGCTGTGATGTTCTGACCACCTTGGGCCCAGATCTATGGAATTGGCTGTGTATAGACTGAGACCTCTGAAACCATGAGCCAAATAAATTTTTCCTCCTCTAATTGTCAGGTCTTTTGGTCCCAGCCAAGAAAAGGCTGTAAAACAGGATGCTAAGGGGTCCCTGGCGTTGGTAGCTCAGCCATTTCTGGTTGTCTGGGTATCCCTTAAGCCTTGCCCCCAACTTTGTACACAATCTCTTTATTTAACTCTGAGATTCTTATATACCCAACTGATGCATATGTAAGCATGTTCATAGAAAACATAGTGAAGATTTCCTATTTTGGTTTGTTTACATTGGCAGGAGTTTATTAATCAATGAAATAGACTAGAATTAGGAAATTGCTTTCTTCTCCACACTAAAATGTGAAGAAAACATTAAAAAGTTTTTCCATGACCAACCTAAAATGATGTACTTTTGGTTTTTTTAGCTTTTCTTCTTCTTTCTATACTGAGGTTCTCTTCCTCACTTCTTGAAAATGGATTAGGCAAGGTCATTTTTGGATAACATTGAAGAGTTGTTTCCATACATTAGGAAGCACATTTCAACCTAAAAAAGTTTTCGTCCTTTATACAAAGTAAAAGTTTCTTCCAAGCCTTTCTTAATGGCTGACTCAAGTCTGATCCAATATTTCGTTTCAGAAAGGTGGTCTGTTATCATGTGTTAAATCCAGATAAGGTGTAAGGATATACACCTAATACATTTTCAGAGATATTCTCGGTAAAGGAAGGGAGGGATATGAGTGGGTAATTGAGGAGGGGCACTCCTGGGGGTAAATATAGTATCCAGAATCTATACACATTTTATATTATTTTGTCAAAAACTTGTATGGTTGTTAAAAAAAATTGGTTTCAGCAGTGCAAAGATGAACAATATCTGTTCATGCTTTCCTTTTCTGCCTGTAACTCCCAAGCTCCAACATTGTGGGCCTTGGTCACTATTTAGCTTAGGCATAAGACACCAGACTCACCTTCTGCCAAGTGGATCTCTGAGTAAGTCACTTGGAAGCCTTCCTCAGTTGCTTTGAGTGAGTGAGAACATTCCTCTCATTTCTACCCATAAATGCACCACTGGAGGACTTGCTTTCCAACAAATTCTTTATTACTGAGAAATTTGTTTTTGAACAACCATACTTTTTAACAAAATAATAAAAATGTGTATAGATTCTGGATATTAGATTTACCCCAAAGAGTGTCCCCCAACTGCCCACTCTTATAACTCCCTTCCAGTTCCCACAATATCTCTAAAATGTATTATATTTTTTATGTGTGTGTATGTGTGTGGGGGTTATATTGAGGATTAAACCCAGGAGCTCTGTTCACTGAATATCATCCCATCTTTTCTATTTTGAGGCAGGATATAAAGAAGTTGGTAAGGCTGTCTTTGAACCTCCTGTCATCCTCCCTCAAATGGATTTACAGGATTTTGTAAGTTTTTGGAGATATAAGCAATGGGTGAGCCTATCTACCTCTTACTATCCTGACAGGATATGTCTCTGCCTGCATAGGAGGAAACTGTCAACTGTGTAAACAGCTTTGAGGCTTTAGCTAAAAATGGGATATGTTTAACCTTATATTCTGTTATGTTTGCATGTATTCAAAAATATTGAGAAAATAGGATCATAAATGAGAGGATGAAAGAGAGAAAAAGAAAAGTTGATTAGGGAAGTGGAGGGAGGAAAAAATAAGAAGAAGTGGAGAGCGAGAGAGAAAGAACAAGAAATTAGATCCTTAAACTAGATGTTTGGAAATTCTTGCTGATGTTTTGTCTTATATTAGCTTACTCTTAGTATATCATTGCCCTTGGATGATGAAGTATGATATTTTATTAGGAAATAATGTAAAGTAGTGAAAAAAGTGATAATTTCAAAATAACAAACATTTGGGAAATTGTGCTAACTTGCTGAAAATTATTTTTTTAATCACAGCAGGCATTGAAATTGTGTCTTTCCATTCACTTCACTTAAGTGAGAACCATGATGTATGGGATGGATGAACCTTATCTTCAGACATAGAGGAGAGCCCGGATTGTTCTAAGCCACATAAAATAACTCCATTTCCTTGACATAATTATTGATACAGATTTAAATATATCGAAGAATGACATTTCCCCAGCTACAGAAATTGGATCAAGGATGGTGCAATCAGAGTGAAGCTTGGGACTTTTGTACAGTGGTTCTTGACCTTTAATATGTCATTCGATGTGAATGAAAAACTACATCCATGTTGTTAGCACTCATTTTATGTGTGTAGCCTAAGAACAAACCCAGTGTGTAGAGGCAGAGAGAACTGAGAGAACTACAGAAAATATTTAATCAGAACTTGGAAAAAACTATACTTAGATTAATCATGAAAGTCTTGAGAGAAGAT
The DNA here is from genome assembly GCA_004027875.1 of Aplodontia rufa. Taxonomy (NCBI): domain Eukaryota; kingdom Metazoa; phylum Chordata; class Mammalia; order Rodentia; family Aplodontiidae; genus Aplodontia; species Aplodontia rufa. The sequence continues at coordinate 8,595 of PVKS010044181.1, forward strand.
GGCTACCTGAAGAGTGACAACATTTCCTGAGGCTCCAAGTCTACTTGGGACAAATCCACTGCATCAGCAATTTTCCAAGGTGCATTCACGGGAAACTATATTTGATTGTCTACTACTAGTTTGTGAAGCTTTTTTAAAAGGAGCCGAGTCTTAGGAGTTTTGCCAGAAGGAAAAAAATTTTAAAAAAAGAAGCAGGGGGATTTTCCCCTCCCACCAGGAGCACAGAAGCCTGCCACTGCGGACAGCCTGACAGAAAGGTTTCTGTCTGCCCCGCCAGGATTACTGGTACAGCTCCTTGCTTGGTGTTTGCAGAGCATTCCTATGAGTTTGGAAATAGGAAGTTTTTGTCTGTTCTACCAAGAACGGGAACAGTGCCCTTCTGTCCTGCGGCTTGCAGAACACATTCCCAACTGGCTCCAGGGACGGGAATACAAATGGCAGACGCTGATCCAGCGGGTCTCACCAGAAACATAGATTTCATCGCTAAACTAATTCTGTCCGTAACTAATCAGACCCCTGCCAAACTTGTACTCTGTGAGGGGCTATAGCCGTGCTCGAAGACGGCCCCCTGGGGTGCCCGGTTGCTCGCTTCTGTTACGAGCAACAGGACTACATTTCCCATCAGCTGCAAAGGCGGGGCTATGGGGAGTCTGTGAGAATGAGGGGAATTTTTCCCTGTTCGGGCAGGAACACTGACGACTTCCTTTTCATTCCATGCGCTCATTGATCACAATCCCGCACCAGCTGCAGAGGCGGGGCAGCAAGCCACATTAAGGATCCAGTGGGTCTGAGCAGAAACATAGATTTCATTGCTAACTCCATCCTGTCCGTAACTAATGAGACCCCTGCCAACCTTGCACTCTGTGAAGGGAGAGAGCTGTGCTCGGAGACGGCCCCCGGGGTGCCCTATTGCTCGCCACCATTACGAGCGACAGGACTACATTTCCCATCAGCCACATAGGCGGGGCTATGGAGTGTCTATTGGAAGGAGGAGAAAGTTCTCTGTTTGGCTAGGAATGGTGGCAACTCCATTACGTTCCACGCTCACTGGTCACAATCCCGCATCGGCTACAGAAGTAGACATGACTGCGGATGCGAGCAGAGCCACATATACTGTTGCTGAACCAGTCCCTATCCTAACTAAAACACACGTCTCCCAAGCCCACACATTGTGGGGAGAAATCCTTGTACTGAGAGACAGCCAGCAGGGGGCACGGACTGAGAGACGATCATATTGAGGTCCCAGAGACACTCTCATTGTCTATAGATACAAGATTTCATTAAGAATTTTTTATTTGTTATTTTTATTTTCTTTTACTTTTTTAGCTTTTAAATTTTTATTTTTAAATTCATTATCTCTTTTTAATTTTTATTCTTGCTCTATCTTATTTTTTATCTCAGCATATTTTATTTTATTTTTTATTATACAGATTTTTTTCTTTCTCTTTTTTCTTCTTCTTCTTTTTTTTCTTTCTTTTCCTTTCTTCCTCTCTTTCCCATTTCTAGCTTTATGGTTAATACTAAAGTTAATGTTGGTGTATGTAAATATTTATTTGTGTGTATATATTGTTGATTGACTACTACTCTTTCTAAGTCTTCTTAGCCTCTACTGCTACCCCTATAACATTAGATCCCAACTAGGAAAACGTTCCATGATAGCATGATAGACTCTACCCTTGGAGAGTGAAGACAACTACACCCCATACTAACCTCTTCCTCCCCTGTAATCTGATAATCCCTAAATATAAGCATTTATCCCTCACCCTCATCCAAAGACTTTACCCTTCCTGCATCCCAAACCTATATTTTCCTTGACCTACTCCTCCCTAATCACTTGCCCCTCTTTACTCGAAGGCAAGAGTGATTTCTTACCTCCCCAACCCACCTCCTTGAATTGCTAGTCATCCCTTCCCCCCATTTTTGGAGAGACCCTGATATCTGAAGAAATAGACACACGGCAAAATGGGCATTGGCTGGCTCTCATAATTTGCTGAGAGTTCTCTCTCAAAGTAACCCATTACAATGAAGCAAAGCCATAAGAAGCTCCAATTACTCCACCAAGAGCAATTTTCTCGAAATACAAGTCATGCTCTTGAACCCAGAAAATGAGGGAAAGGGGAAATATTTCACTTCCTCAACCCCAAAGCTCTCCACCAAAGGATCCCATGGTTGGGGCCCTAGATGAAAATCAAAGGCATTGTGTCAGCGTTATGGTTAGTAATGCAATCAAAGAGTTGAGAGAGGAATTAAGGAATGAGTTCAGACAGCAATTTCAAGAGATGAGTGACAACTTCTACAGGGAAATAAGGGAGCAGTTCCATGAAATGAGAGATCAGCTATACAAAGATATAGAAATTCTGAAAAGAGATGTAGCAGAGCTATCAGGATTGAAAAATATGGTTAATCAAATCAGATCCTCTCTTGAAGAAACTAACACCAGAGCTTGCTCTACTGAAAACAGAACATCAGCTCTTGAAGAATGAGTATCAGATAATGAAGATAGGCTAAACAAAGTAGAAATCAAAGAAGATAAATGGGATAAACAGCTTATAATACATAACCAGAACTTCCAAGTAATATTTTATGAAAGGAGGCATAATAATTTGAGAATCATTGGCCTGGAGGAAAACTCTGAACAGCAAACAATAGGTTTAAAGAACCTTTTAAGTGAAATCATAAGTGAGAACTTCCCACATTTTTCTATCGATCTGGATTATCAAAAACAAGATGCTTATAGAACTCCAAATAGACCTAATCAATTGAGAAGCTCACCAAGACATATCATATATAAAATGAATAACAGAGAAATCAAGGAGAGAATTCTAAAAGCTGCTAGAGAAAAGCCCCAAATCACATTCAGAGGCAAACCAATTCTGATCACTATGGATTTTTTCAGAGCAAACAATGAAGGCCAGAAGAGATTGGAACAATATCTTTCAAGTATTACAAAATAACAACTTCAACCCAAAGATAATATATCCGGCAAAACTCAGCTTCAAATACAAAGGGGAAATTAAATACTTCAATGACAAACTCAAGCTAGCAAGATACATGAACACAAATCTGGCTCTACAGAGCATTCTCAAAGATGTACTCCATTATGAAGATAATACCAATGATATGCTAAATCCTTAAACTAGGCTGAGTCAATTATCACTCTATACAAAAACAGACTTTCAAGATGACTCAAAACTCTGTAATCAATACAAAGTCTGTGAAACAGCCTCCCATATCTAATCTATCCTTGAATGTGAATGGTCTCCATGCCTCAATTAAAAGACACAGACTGACCCACTGGATCAAAAAACAAAATCCAACAATATGTTGCCTGCAAGAGACACATTTGACACCTCAAAATAGACACAGGCTGAAAGTGAAAGGTTGGCAAAATGTCACCAGGCCTGTGGCCCAAAAAAGCAAGCTGGTGTAGCGATTCTAATTTCGGATAAAATTAATTTCCAAATAAAACTAGTCAGAAAGGACAAAGAGGGTCACTTTATCATACCGAAAGGGACAGTTCATCAAGAAGATGTAACAATAATCAACATTTATGCCCCCAATTACAACCCCCCCAAATACATGGAAAAATACTTAAGGACATTAATCCCCTCATTGATCTCAACACAATAATTCTGGGGGATTTCAACACACCACTATCAACTCTAGACAGATCATCAAAACAAAAAATCAATAAAGATGTCTCCAATCTGAACTACTCTATTAAACAATCAGGCTTAACAGGCATTTACAGAATATTCCATCCTAAGAAAGCTGAATTTACCTTCTTCTCCTCAGCCCATGGATCCTTCTCTAAAATAGACCACATCCTAGTTCACCGGGACAATCTTAGCAAGTATAAAAAAGTGGATATAATCCCATGTATTCTGTCAGATCATAATGCTATGATCTTAGCAATCAACAATAGGAGAAACAATAGAAACTATTAAAATACTTGGAAATTGTATAATTGCCTCTTAAATGAAGGATGGGTAAAAGAGGAAATGAGAACAGAGATTATCAGGTTTTTGGAATTGAACGAGAATGAGGAAACAATATACCAAAACCTTTGGGACAGTATGAAGGCTTTCTTAAGAGGTAAATTTATAGCACTGAGTGCATACATCAAAAATCTAGAAAGAGACCAGATTAATAGCCTTATGCTTCAACTCAAACAACTTCAAAAGGAGGAGCAATCCTAAATCTAACAGAAGACAGGAAATCACCAAAATCAGAGCTGAAATCAATGAAATTGAGAACAAAAAAGCTATTCAATCTATTAACAAATCCAAGAGTTGGTTCTTTGAAGAGTCAACAAAATTGACAGACCCCTTGCCAAACTCACCAAAAGGAAGAATGAAAGGAAACACATCTTCAGAATCAGAGACTAAAATGGGGATATCACCACAGACCCATCCAAGATACAGAAGATTATCAGAACCTATTTTGAAAACTTATACTCTGCCAAATTTGATAACCTGGAGGACATGGACAGGTTTTTGGACACACATGACATCCCCTCTTCAACACAGGAGGATATTGAAAATCTCAACCAACCTATCACAGAAAGCGAAATTGAAGGAGTAATCAAAGCTTTCCCAAAAAAGAAAAGTCCGGGTCCCGATGGATATACGGCAGAATTCTACCAAACCTTCAAAGAAGAACTAAACCGATCCTCTTCAAGCTCTTCCAGGAACTTGATAGGGAACACTCCCAAACACTTTCTATGAAGCAAACATTACACTGATTCCAAAACCCAACAAAGACACATCAAAGAAAGAAAACTACAGACAAATTTCCCTGATGAACATTGATGCAAAAATCCTTAATAAAATTTTAGCTAATTGGATATAAAAGCACATTGAAAAGATAATCCATTATTATCAAGTGGGCTTCATTCCAGGGAAACAAGGCTGGTTCAATATACGCAAATCAATAAATGTAATTCACCACATAAATAGAATTAAAAACAAAAACCATATAATCATCTCAATTGATGCAGAGAAGGCATTTGATAAAATTCAACACCACTTTATGCTCAAAACTTTGGAAAAGATAGGGATAAAGGGAAGATATTTATCTATGTCGGAACCATCTATGACAGACCCATGGCCAACATTATCCTCAATGGAGAAAAACTGAAAGCATTTCCACTGAATTCAGGTGTGAGACAAGGCTGTCCTCTATCCCCACTCTTTTTCAACGTAGTCCTTGAAACCCTTGCCAGAGCTATCAGGCAAGACAAGGAAATCAAAAGTATTCGTATAGGAAAAGAGGAAGTCAAGTTATCTCTATTTGCAGACAACATGATTTTATACCTAGAAGACCAAATAACATTGGCCAGAAAACTCCTAGAGCTCATAGGAGATTTTAGCAAAGTAGCCGGATACAAGATCAACTCCAGCAAATCGCTAGCATTTCTTTACCCCAACAACAAATCCGCAGAAGAAGAAATCAGAAAATCTCTCCCATTCACCATCACTTCCAAAAGAATGAAATACTTGGGCATTAAGCTTACGAAGGATATTAAAGACCTATTCAAAGGAAATTATCAAACACTAAAAAAAGAAATTACAGAAGACCTGAGCAGATGGAAAAACATTCCATGCTCATGGTTAGGCAGAATCAATATAATAAAGATGGCCATTCTACCCAAAGCCCTTTACAGATTTAATGCAATCCCCATCAAGATACCTATGGCATTTTTCAGAGATATATATAAAGCAATTCTCAAGTTCATATGGAACAACAGGAGACCCAGACTAGCCAAAACACTACTCTAGAGAAAGGAAGAAATAGGGGGAGGGTAGAGGAAGAACTCATAGGAGTCTGGAGATTGGGAAGATGGGAGAACCATCCCAGAAGCCAATGTCCTTC
>PVKS010044182.1:0-14467 GCA_004027875.1 Aplodontia rufa
GGGGAGCAGTGGGCCTGGGAGCAGGGTGGATCCTGGGTAAAGATTGGGTTCAAGTTACATTGTCTTTACATGGGAATGTAAGACTGTGTAATAATGAACCTCTTCATTATGTAAGACTATGCTGTACCAGAAAAAAAAAATGGGAAGGTGACCAGTGGTTAAAGATAAGGAGGGACATCACAGGACTTTACAGCCCAACTTGCTTACCTTGAAGGAAGGCTTGGGAAACAGGGCTTTCTGGAGTTTGTTTCCTCTCTCAGGCAAGAACTTCTCCCTTGAAAAGACTCACCTCTGTCAGAGAGTCAGTCCAGTCAGGGCGGTCCCTGACCTTTAGACTTTGCCCAGGCACATGTTAACTAGCTGCTGGTGTACCCATCCTCTGCATATGTGTACTGAACCATCGTGGATCCCTAGGATGAATCACACTTGACCATGAATATGATCTTTTTGATGTTCATATGAGGCTCAGTTTGCTAGTATTTTTTGAAAATTATTGGTTCTATAATCACCAGGGATTTTGGACTGTAGTTAATTCTGTTGTTGTTGTTGTCATCATTATGTCTTTGTTTGGTTTTGGCACTAGGGTACAACTGATATTACAAAAAGAGTTGAGGAAAAGTTAATTCTTCAGAGGTTCAGTCCACAGTTGGCCAAATCTATAGCGCTGGGCAGGAGATAAAGCAAAACATCATGGTGAAGGAAAGAAACTCAGGACATGGCAACCAGGAAGCAGAGAGAGAAAGCTCACCAAGGACAATATATAAACCCCAAAGTCATGTCCCCCGCAACCCACCTCTTCCAGCCACACCCTATATGCCTAAAATTACTGCCTAGTTAATCCAGTTTAGTGGATTGATCCAACAATCAAGTCACACCTCTCATAATCTAATCATTTCAACTCTGAATGTTATTTCATTGTTTAAAACATGAGCTTTGTGAAATACCACATTTTCAAACCATAATAAATACTTTATAAAATTAATCAGTGAAGCCATTGAGTCAGGCTTTTCACTGTTGGGAGCTTTTTGGTTACTGACTCAATTTCCTCACTTTTATTAGTTGGTTAAACTTTTAGTATTTCATTGTATTGCTATTGGTACAACATACATGTCTAGGAATTTTTTCATTTTTCTGTAATTTCCTATAGAGCATAATTATTTATGGTAGTCTTATTCCTTTCATTTCTATGGTATAAGTTGTAATGCTGCCTCTTTCATTTCTGATTTTCCTTGAGTCTTTAATCTAGCTAGAGGTTTGTTAAATCAGTTTATGTTTCCAAAAATCAATTCCTTTTTAGTCTTTTCTGTTTTTCTTTCAACTATTTATTTCTGATATTTAGCATCTTCTTCCATTTAGTTTGTGTGTATTATAATTCCTTAAAGTGTAATGTTTGACCTGTCTCTATCTCTCTCTCAATAGGTGATTACTACTAGAAACTTTCCTCATAAAGCTGTTTTTGTTATATCTTCTAAGTATTGTATGTTGTGTGTCCCTTTGTGTTAGGATATTTTTATAGTTTCCTTTAAATCTTATCTTTGAATCTTTGATTGGTGAGAAGTATGTTGTTGAATTTCCAAATATCTGTGAATTTTCTGAAATTATACATACTTCTGATTTCATACCATTGTGTTTGGAAAATAGTAATTGATAAATTTGATCTTTAAAATTTGTAGGAATTTTGTAGCCTAACAAATGACCTCACCTAGGGGATTTTCCAAATGTGCTTGAAAAAAAAAAAGTGTATTCTGCTGGTATGTTAGTGTTGTCATGTTTCTGCATGTTAGGTACCTTTGATTTTTCCTTAACAGTGTTCTCTTTGAATGATCTGTTCTTTGTCAAAAGTGAGATATTGAAGTTTCTTACCATTAATGCTCCATAGTTCACCTCTTTTCAGATTTATTAATATTTGCTTGTATAATTATTCTTTTGATTAATGACTTTATTTTTTTTAAGAGAGAGAGAGAAGGAAAGAGAGAATCAATTTAGTTTTTCATGTGGCCTTCATTTCTCTGACATTTTTTAGTGTACGTGGTGCTGGGGTTTGAACGCCTGAACTTGCGTGTGCAAGGCCAGTGCTGTAACCACTGAGCAACCACTGAAGCCCGATTAATGACCTCTTGATCATTATGAAATGATCTTTTCTGTCATATTTTATAGTTTTAATAACTATTTTATCTGACCTAAGAATATTTAACCTACTTCAGCTATCCCTGCTCTCTTCTTTTCAATAGAAAATATTTTTCTACCCTTTCATTTTATCTGTGTCCTTTCTTGTTCAACAGCCTGTAAGAGATAAATTCACAATATGAATCATAAGGTTAAGTAGCTTGAGGTAGCTTGTACTCTGGAATCTGTAGTAATAATCTTTCACATTAGAAATATATCTAGGAGGGACTGGAGCAGTGGCTCAGCAGTTTCAGCGCTTGCCTGGCAAGCACGAGGACCCACGTTCAAACCCCAGCACCAGGCACACAACTGAGTGTTGGAGCAACTAAGGCCATGTGAAAAACTAAATAAAGTTGTTTCTCTCTTTCTCGGTCTCTCTCACTGTCCCTCTCTCTTAAAAAAAAAAAAAAGAAAGAAATATATCTAGGAGAAGAAAGGTTAATTTTGAAGGTATTGACATATTTTAACATAAGTGACTGGACATGGTACTACTTTCTCAGTCACATATATTATTTATAATGTAATTGGTAGTTATGTGCCTAATAGGCTTGACAAATAACATCAGCATCTGCACTAAATTATCACCTGACTATATAATATCTGTATTTATCCATGATAAATGTCAAAGGGAAACCCAAGTTTATCAACAAATGCTTGAGGTGAATTCTTTCTTTATTGTTCAATGCCTCTCATGTGGTGAAACCATAGGGGAGCAATTAAAGGTATACCTGAAAAGGAGCAGCATGTTCACACACTGCTGGGGTTGAAGTTTCCCACATGCTGTGTTCCAAGGGAATAAGATCTGTCTGAATGAGAAGTCTTTAGGATATGTTCTCCAGAGTCATTCCTGAATTCTGCATTATATGAATCCTATTTGCTTGTCTGGGACAACTTCTCTCCAAAGACTGAATCATAAATGTGCTACATGATTTTCTAAATCATACTGATATGTGATTCACATGCCCAAGAGTAAGACTGGATATTAAATCAAAGCCATGTTTCCTTCTTCAGGTTCAACTCTGCAATAAGACTATTTAGCTTGAAGATATTTTTGTACTTTGAATAGTAACTTTGAAATTGTGAAAACTAAAGGAGGTCAATGAGGGAAATAAAACAGATCTTACTTGTGTGCAAGTGTGAGCATAGATATTAATATAGAGAGTGAGGAAACAATATATTTACTAGCTGCCTGCTATTCATTGCCTACTTTCTATAGGCACTTTAATGTAGCATGTATAATAAATAAACATATATACATATTTTTGGTACCGGGGATGGAACCCAGAGTGGCTTAATAACAAAGCCACTTCTACAGCCCTTTTTAAAATTTTTTCATTTTTAGAGAAGTTCTCATAAACTTGCTTAGGGTCTCACTAACTTGATGAGACTGGCAATGAAGTTGTGATCCTCCTGCCTCAGCCTGTGGAGTCACTGGGATTATAGGCACATGCAACTGTGCCTGGCTGTATTTTTAATCAAAGAAAAACAAGGCCAGGGTAGACTATAAACTCATTGTATATCTGAAACTCTTTCTTGCTTGTTCTTGTATATCTGGTATATAGCATAAGGCTTAGAACAATACGCATTCAATATTTTTCATGAAAAAGAAATCAAACTATTTCTGTTTATTGCCAATATGATCCTATATCTAGAAGATCCAAAAATTTCCACCAGAAGACTTCTAGAGAGTATGAATGAATTTAACAAAGTTTCAGAATACAAAATCAACACCATAAATGAATAGCTTTCACATTCCTCCAACAGTGACTTGGCTGAGGAAGAAATCAGGAAATACATCCCATTTATAATATTTTCAAAATTTAAAACAAACCATGGGAATTAATCTAACAATGGAAGTAAAAGCCTTCTAAAATGAAAATTATAGAACACTGAAGAAGGAAATTGAAGAAGAGCTGAGAAGATGGAAAGGCATCCTATGTTCTTGAATAGACAGAATCAATATAGTTAAAATGGCCATTCTGGGCTGGAGCAGTGGCTTAGTGGTTGCCACAGTTGACTGGCATGCATGAGGACCTGGGTTTGAACCCCAGCACCATGTACACAATGAAGTGTTGGAGCAATGAAAGTCACACGAAAAACTAAATAAAATTGAATCTCTCTCTCTCTCTCACTGCCCCTCTGTATCTACTTAAAAAAAAAATAAAATGGTCTTTCTGCCAAAAGTGTTGCACAAATTCAACACAATTACCATCTAGATACTACTGACGTTCTTCACAGATGCAGAAAAATCAATTCTAAATTTATTTGGAAGAATAATAAACCCAGAACATTTTGAGCAATACTAAGAAACAAAAATGAAGTTGGAGGAATCACAACACCTGACCTGAAATTATACTATAGAGCTGTAGTAACAAAAATAGCATGGGTATCAAAAGAGCCAAGAAGACCAATGGAATAGAATAGAAGACTCAGAGATAAATCCACAAATCTTTAACCATCTGATATTCAACAAAGGAGGCTAAAATATATCTTAGAGGGAAGACAGCCTGTTCAACAAATGTTGCTGGAAAAACTGGACCGCCATATGCAGAAAATGAAATTAGATTTTTATCTTTCACCTTGCAGATGTGTCAAATGGAAATAGATAAAGGACTTATGAATTAAAATATCTACCATACAACTAATAGAAAAAAATTAATTCAACATTCCACATATATGGCACCAACTTCCTTAACAAGATTACCATAGCACAAGAATTAAAACCAAGAATCAATGAATCAAGAATATGAAGAGAGAGCCAACAGCCTGGGAGAAAATCATGGCCAGTTACTTCTCTGACAAGGAACTAATTTCCAGAATATATAAAGAAGTCAAAAAAACTTAACAGCAAAAGCACATTAGACCCAATCAATAAATGGACTAAAGATCTAAAAAGGATCCTCTCAAAAGAAGAAATACAGAAGGCAAATAAACATATGAAAAAGTGTTCAAAGTCTTTAGCAATCAAAGAAATTCAAATCAAAACTACAGTAAGATTTCACCTCACTCTAGTCAGAATGGCAAGAATGAAGACAACAACAGATGCTGGAGAGGTTGTAGGGATAAAAGAGCACTTGTATAGTTTTGGTGGGAATACAGACTAGTGCAGACATTCTGGAAAGCAATATGGAGACTCCTTAAAAACTTAGAGCCACTGTATGACTCAGTTTTCCCATTACTGGTTATTTTTATAGAAGAAATGAAATCAGCATATTATAGTGACAGCTACATCAATGTACATAGCACCACAATTCACAGTAGCTAAATTATGGAATTAATTCAGATGCCCATCACTGAGTGAATGGACCAAAAAACTGTGAGATAGATATACACGAATACACATACACAAATAATGGAGTTCTACTCAGCTATTAAAAAGAATGAAATCATGGCCTTTGCAGGCAAATGGATAGAAATGGAAAAATCATGCTAAGTGAAATTGGCCAAACTCAGAGACCTAAAAGGTGAATGTTTTCTCTCATATGTGGAAGCTAGAGTAAAAAAAAAAAACAAAAACAAAAAAACACAGTGAAAGATAGTCAAGTTTATATACTAGACTTGCCAAACTTGGAATGACACATGATCTGAGGGAAGTCTAGTAATAAAATTTTAATTTTATTTGTCAATTTATATATACCACAGTACCTAGGAATTTACACCAATATTCTAAATATTTCTATGAAAGTATACTTTTAAAATGAAATTTAAGTCAATAGACTTTGAAAAAAACAGATTTCCTTCCATAATGAGTGATCCTGTTCAGTCCTTTGGCATCCTTAATTGAAAAAGCAGATGATCGCAGCAGAAGAGATAATTCTGACAGCAGATTCCCATTGGACTTAAACTGGAAGTCTTTCCTGGATCCATCACCTGTTGAGCCAGTTACTATAATCCCATGAGCCAATTCTTTAAAGTAAGTCTTCATGCACATATTTGTATATACACACATTGTTTCTTTGTAGAACCCTGATAAGTATAACTCCTTAACTAGAATATTATGCACTTTATAGAAAAGTAGTGAGTTAAATTTTTGTGTGTTTCTGAATTTCTAGTCTTCCATCCTTTTTCAGATATTTACAAGATATATACTACAGACTTTAAAATATATGTATCAATGCAGAAGCATGCATAGTCACTTAGTATGTGTATTTTTCAATTAATATTAATTTTAAATTCACTGTATTGATTCCCCTAATGTACCTAACAACTGCTTTGGTTACTTAATTGCTAGTACTGGCCCTAGAATCCATATTATGCTGTGTCAGATTTAGGACTAGAGAATAACTTTGGCACTGGGAGAACATGACTTCACCTGCAGGAGGAAGCTTTGTGTTCTTTCCTACCAATTAGTGTAATTAAGTATGCACAACTGATTCAGAAAATTTCCATTTAAATTTGAATAAATTTCAGTCCCAATTCTCTTAGTTATGAAAGAATTTCTATTAAATGTCTGTGTTCCCAAAAACTTTGCTAATGATAAGATGAAGTCAGTAGTAGTATACTGGAATGCAAAACAGGAAACAAATACCTATAAAAATCCAGCCCTTATATGTCTTTCAAATGAAGTATCTTCAGTCATAAATTCAAACATAAAAATTGAGAAGACCTGATGAATTAGAAACAAATTACATTGTCATTGAAGTAATAGGTTGTCTAAATTATACCTCCAATATGAAAAATGTGCTAGATACAAATATAAAGTAAGAAAAAAAGACTCTGCTGTCAAAAAGATAGATGTACTGAATACCAATTACTGTCTTGGCTCCTTAAAGCTTTTATGTGACAATTAGGCATCTCAGAAATCTTAATGATTGCAGTTTGAAAGCAAGAAATCTTTAAACAACTGTTTCATCACCCCCTTTGACTGTATCCTCTATTTCATAAAATAACTATTCTTTTCAGGAAGAACACATAATTTCAAAGTTAGAGTAAAGGTTATTTTCTCAGCTGATATTTCTATATACATCCATTGGAACATTCTCAGATGTCGTATTCCCTTCATGGGTGCAGAGAGAGGTGTGCCATGAGAGTGACAAGGGTGGGTCACAAAACAAATCAAGGCTGCTTAGTAGTGTCCCAATTTCCCAGATGCAATATTACAATCTGGTTAATTTCAAGCTATCAGTGTGAGGCTGGTGAATTTGGAGTTGGAAGGAGGTGAGCACAATCAGTTATGAAAAGCCGGTACTAGCTGGCACTGATACACTGTTTGTGCCCAGCTGCCCCTAGTGCTTCTGCCTGAAATTATGTAATTAGTAGGACTGCACCAAGCTGCTTGGCCCAGTTTGCAGGCATGGCATGTTAACAGCTCAATTTACTTCTTTCTTTTAGGCTTTACTCTGCAAATTCTGAATTGAAAAATGCTAATATTACAAATTCTGTTCAACTTTTTAGAAGATTTAAGCATCTGAATTTAAGCAGCAGCATGGCAGTTTAAGGCTACATCATTTTGAATTCTACAAAGACTTACTTATAGATCATCTCACTTAAGTCTCATAATTTCCAGTAAGTTGTTTCTCTTCTCCTAGTGCAGATAAGCAAAGTCATATTTCTAAGACAGGATCACAGAATGAGGAAAGTGTCTCATGAAAGGAAAAGACCTAAATTAGAAAATTAGACCTGCTCATCAACAGTGTTTCTATTTCTAAGTTTATTTGACCAAATTTAAAATAACACTAATCAATCAAAATATTATGCATCTCCTACTAAATTCAACAAGGTATGATACATGTGATGTTTACAAGATTCATTCCCAAAAATCACCACTACCATTTTTTATTAGTTTAATATGGACTCAAAATTAAGGGGGAATCATTATCAAACAATCAAGAACAAATGTATAATCACATAGTTAGCCAAGGCTGATGCCATTCCATGGTTTCCCTCTTTGGGTTCCCCATCATTCTATGTTGCCCCAGTTGAACCCCTTTGTTCAATGGGCTTCTTGTGGAGATCAGAGATCTCTTTCTGAGTTGATTCCCCCATACTCTCTCCCTCCAGTCTCCTTGATATCCTTCCTAATTCATCCCCCTCGCTGCTCCCCTCCCTACATCTCCAGATACTTAGGCAAGTTTTCCCCTGTTTATGTAAAAATTCATATATGTTGAGATTATTATTAGCTTAGCCATCAAACATACTGTTTCCAGATGCTTTCTAGCTTCCAGAACTGAGAGAAAATATTCAGCCCTTGAGTCTCTGAGATTGGGATACTTCACTCTGCATAATTTTTTCCATCTCCATCCATTTGGCTGGAAAAGCCATAATATCATTTTCTCTAATGGCTGAGTAGTATTCCATTGTATATATGTACCAAAGGTTTTGAATCCACTCCTCTAGTGAGGGGCATCTGGGTTTGTTCCATAGTCTAGCAATAGTAAATTGAGCTGCCATAAACGTTGATGAAGCCGTATCTCTATAATATGCTGATTCTAATTCTTTTGGGAAAATACCCAGGAGTGGGATAGCTGGGTCATAAGGTGGTTCCAGCCCTAATTTTTTGTGGAGTCTCCACACTGTTTTCCAGAGTGACTGAACTAGTTTGCAGTCCCACCAGCAATGTAACAGTGTTCCTCTTTTCCCATAGCCTCTCCAACATCTGTCATTGTTTATATTCTTCATTTTTGCCACTCTAACAGGAGTGAGGTGGAATCTCAGTGAAGTTTTGATTTGCATTTCTCTTATTGCTAATGCTGTAGAGCATTTTCTCATATATTTATGGGCTTTCTGCACTTCCTCTGCTGAGAAGTTTCTTTCTAGTTCCATAGCTCATTTAATAATTAGATTATTTGTGATTTGGGTGGTTAGTTTTTTTAGTTATTTGTATATTCTGGATATTAGCCCTCTGAATTGTAGCAGGCAAACATTTTCTCCCATTCTGTTGGGTCTCTCTTGACACTCTTGACTAATTATTTAGCTGTGCAAAAGCTTTTTAGTTTAATTGCATCCCATTCATTTATTCTTGATTTTAGATAAATGGCAGGAGTTTAGTTTATTTTCTTATATGAAATAATAATTTTTTAACACTATAAGTTACATATTATCCCCTTTTGATACACAGGGAAACAAAATTCAGAGTGTGAATAATTTACTCAAAGAGACTAGCTTAGTGATAGCAGAAATAAATATCACATCAAAAGTTGTATAGCTCCACGTTCTATGAATCCTTTTTATCTACAAAGTAGGAATATTGCATCACCAGTTTAGAAGTCAGCAAATAAGAGGTATTCTTTCCATGTCAGAACAAACTCACCTTTGCTCCAATATCTGTAGTCAATAGGTAGAAGGAAATGCCAAGAAACATCCCAGATTGCCTCATTTTTTAGGTAGAATCTTTCTGGGCATTTTTTCCTTCCATGCTTACAAAATAATTTGCTTAAATATTACTAAAGAAGCAAAATTAACACTATCATTCACTATCTTCGATATAGAAGTTATTTTGTCTGACTTTACATAATTTAAATGTCATTATAGTGTAAAATGGTGAATTTTTAAAAAATATAGCATTAAGCTCACTAATGCCATACAAAGGAAGTATTAAAAAAATAAAACATGAAGAGACAGCTGATGACTCACAATTAAGCCAACATGCCCAAATTAAAATATCTGTGCTAATTCCAGTGCTAAGTAAGGCAGAGGTTATAGGATCGGAGACCGTATCAAAAGGGCACAGTATATCAAGTTTATCCTGTCACAACTCAGGTTGCAAAAGTAGCTGAAATGCAAATATCATCTCAGAATATTTTAAAGTCACTGAATTAAGTCTTCCTCATAAGAATTTTCTTATTAATATTGCTGTTTTCACTAGGATTTCTGGAACTATTGGATCCATTATAGGTTTAAATATATGTATTGATTTTGCAAATCAAAGTGAGGAAAACATCGTGCACTATCAGTTTTGGCTTTCTAGGAATGATATAAGGAAGATGGATTTTTTTCAGTAAACTTGTGAGCACTAATAATTATCCAAAGTATCAAATGTTCATGCATATCATAGACATGACTTCAATTGGGTAATATAGGCTTCAGAAAAGTACATCACACAAAAAGATTAAGATACAAATGGTATCGAAAAAGTCTTTGTGTTGAAATTAAAAGGTCTTTCGAGATTTGGAATAAATATTCCTTGAGATGACCCTAAATTCTGAAAATGTTCCTTGAACTAATAAATCGGATGTCATAGTTTCTTATAAATAGCTGAGTTTGGGGTGTCAAATTTGACATTGCTACACATGGGTAATTGAAAACATTTTTTTCACTTGTTTACATATTACTCTTTTAAAAATTTACAAAACAGATTATGTGCATTAATGTGCATTAAGGAAAACAGTTAATTCAAGTAAAAAGTGTTAAGATAATCTAATCCTACCCACCAAAGTAGTTTGTTTCATGTTTTGAAATTTTGGATGCTTTAATCTATATATCCACTTACTAAATAACTGAAAATTATAGTATAATGTTTGAAACTTGCTCTCTCAGCAATAGTGACAAATATATTCATGAATCATTATTGGTAACTCTACTGTTACACAGTAATGTATTTAACTATCCTTATATTTGGATTTTTCAGGCTTTTTCATTGTTGTGGAAGTATCAGTGTGTAACAGATAAATCTCTGTGTATCTTTGTACACTTGTTCATTTTTTAGAAAACAATCTGATGGGGAAAATAGAGTCAAGACCCTGGGGTTTGGGTGCTGTGAGAGTGATTCTTGATTAGGATCAGAGGCATATCATATTGTTATTACATATGCATTTATGATTGTACAACAATGCATGTCCTAAATAAAACTTATAAAAGGAAATGGAATTGGTAAAGGCAATAAGTGGGCATTTAAAATTTTTTGAAGCATATTCTCCAGTTGTGTCTTCAAAACTCTGCACCAATCCAGGAGTTAGCAGATGAGACTAAACGAGGGAAATACCAAATGTGGGTTGGATTTATTTAACAGTTGTCCTATTTATGCACTTTTCAAAAAGGTGTCCTTGGCCCTTCCTGTCTGCCTCATATGAAAATCAAACACCATCCAAGTAATTGACACAATGAACCAGAAAGAAATGAAACTACTGGGAAGATGATGGAGCTCCTCCTCCGAAGCTCAGGAGTGAGCATGCCATGTGTGACTGATGAAACCACAGTTAATGAATCCCCAGGGTCCAGGGATGCAGCCTCCACATTCTCCCTACTTTATGCTCCTTTTATTTCCTCAAGGAACTGCCAATTTATCTTGAATGCTAAACACAATGAATACATTTCCATCCATTCCTCCCATTACCTTGCCATAGCTACCTCTCCATTTGATAGCGAAGCCTCCTTGAACAACCTGCACCTTTTGCTTTCATTTGCTGCTTTTTATTTTTTCAGTCTTCCTCATGAGAAATTTTACAGAAAATAAGTGTATACATAGTTTCCAGGGGCATAAAATGCTGGATTCAAGTAGAATTCTCCCTATTTGAGTGCATATTCATAGCCAAGCCAAGTCTTTATTTGATAATTTACAATAATATAAATAAAAACACTTTTACACTGCTGTGGCAGTCGACTTTCCCCAGTTACCTGCCCTCCCATCCTTTCTGTAAATTCTTGAAGAGATATATTTTTCTTTTCTCACAGAAAGTGAGCTATGGAGAATTAACTATGTTAAGAATTTTCTTTTGTCGTGGTAAATTGCATCAATCTGCCGAACTTCCCTGTTTTCTTAATCCATTTCAGCTATTTTCTGATTGATTCAGTTATTTTCTGTGGAGAATTGATGGACCATTGGTAGCATTTGATTTTTATGTTAAAGTTTTTTGCCACTTATGCAGTCAATATATTCTTAAATTCTATGCTTATTTTTCTGACTAGAGAATTCTTTCAGAACTTCAAACTTCCTATGGCTGCATATATTAATTACTAATTACCAAGGGGTGTGATTATCTGTTTTTCCTACCCACCGTGAAAAGGTATCAACATTAACAAAAAGAAAACCAGTCCTTACGTTGAAGAATAGTCAACTAGACAATCATATGAAACATGAAAAATATTTTAATTGACTATTACATCTTTACACTAGTCACTCCTCTGTCAGCTTAATGTTTTGAATCAAAAGTAGTTCTATTATGAACTACTGTACTTAATATAAAAAGAAATACACTGAAAGACTTTATTTTCTAAGGTATAGAATTTAGGGAATATATTTACAGCAGTTGAAAATACTTATATTTTATTATTATACTATTAAAGTGTATTGACTGGAGTCATTTTTCAATAGGTTGGAAGTATGCGATATAAAGTTGTGACTTTTACATTTTGGTTTTCTTAATATGCCTAATATCTGTAATATCCTCAACATCCTTGATCTTATTAGAGTATTTTAGAAAACTCTGATGAAAGGTAAGCTAGAGTCCTTAGGCCTAGCCCTCTCTTTATGTCTATGTATTATGCTAAAAAAAATAGTATAAATCCCAGAGAGTGGTTTGAGACTATGAAGGCAACAGTTACTGATGACCTGCTAACTTAATCACGGTGTTCCAGAATAAATCCTATCTTTGATTTAGTTTTCTCATAGCAGGAAAAAAAAGTGAAAAAAGGTAAATGGTAACACTAAGCTAATGAGTCTTTGTAGATCAACTTGAAAAGCTGCCCCTCATCACTTCCCTTCATTAATAAACACACATGAGAAAAAATATTCCCCATGTGTGTGAACATACAGAAACAATCAGACCACAACTACAAAGGAGAAAAAAAAGGTATTGAAATAAATGTCTGATTTCATTGGGTAACAGATGCTTGACTAATTCAAGATATCAACAAGGATGTGAAAACAGTAGGCTATAAAATCACCCCATGATGTGTCAAAGCTTGAAATTTGTAAAAGGCGCAGTTCACTGAATTGTTAGCTTAATTGTGTGAACTGCTGTTGCTATTAAAACTTGATTTCTAAAACTTTATTTGATTTCTTTATTACATCACCACCCACAGCTTAAAGTATACTAATTATAATTTTAAAACACTGTACACAGAAAATTTAGCAATTCTAATACTGAAATATGAAACTGAGAGTTCTAAACATTACGGGAGAAATTGCTATGACATTTGCTCCAAACCTCTCCTTTTGGAAGTAGGGGGTTCTGATATCCTTTGTGTAGATCCATTCTCTTGCTTTCATGTTTCTGGCAAAGCCAAGGCTTGTTTCATAAATATGTTAATCTAGGTAATTGTCTCAGAGTAATCTGATCTCAATTAAGTTGCTTAGCAGGAATGAACCACATGGAGTGGCCTGTCAGTAGAGTTAAAACCATAGATTATCAACCAAAATAACTTTGTGTAATGGAGGTCACAGGGTGGGAGTAAGACTGCAGGAAAGAGGAATCCACAATATCTAGTGTTCTTCATTCAGAAACTACTTAGCCTGTGTCTGTGGACTAACAGTAACTGAATACCTACCTGAGCGCTAGCACAGATAAAGTCTAAACATTCAGTTTTAACCCAAAACTAGGGAAATCATATTCACATACAAGTTTTTTTTCTCAGCGCCCATGGACCATCTCCTTCTGTCTCCGCTTAGAGCAATCAGCTTCTTTTGGTACTAGATGACTCACATTTCTTTTACCCAAGTTTCTAGATTCAGTTGGTAGTTAGGTGTACTCTTTCTGAGAAGTATAGTTTTCTCCAATTAAGTCCACAGTACTTATCTTTACCCTCCTGCTCCTTGTTCCTAGAGGAAAGAGAACATGGGAAGAGAGGAGGGAGTTGGGAGGGTAATTACTGGGGACTGAATTGGAGAAAACTATATTCCATGCATTTATAATTATGTCCAAATAAATCTTAATGGTTTGTACTTTAAAAAATCAGTTACTAGAAGCTATCTTTTTTTAAAAAATAGGAGTGATAATACCAGCCAAATTTTCCCTTATGCTTCCATCAAACCACACTTAAACCAAACCAAGGAGATTTTAAAAGTGCACTCCATGGGACTGGAGTGATGGCTAAGCGGTTATTGCACTTTCCTGGCATGTGTAAACATGCGAGTTCAAACCCCAGCACAACTTACACAATTAAGTGTCCAACAAAAGCCATGTGAAAAACTAAATAAAAATTGATTCACTCTCTCATTGTCCCTCTCTCTTTAAAAAAAAAAAAGTGCACTCCAACTTTTAAGAAGACTGTATGGCCCAGATGGAAACTTAGATTGGGATTTTAGTTGTTATATGACTGGTAAATTTTAGGAAAGGCGCATGGAAATAGTAGACTTGCTTTCTTCATCATCCTCATTTGCGGTGTCTTGGACTTTTCTCCATGTTGTTAACTGTTTGGCCCTTTT
>PVKS010044183.1:0-14460 GCA_004027875.1 Aplodontia rufa
AGCACAATTTACTATTGCTAGGCTATGGAAACAACCCCGGTGTCCCTCACTGGAAGAATGGATCCAAAAACTGTGGTACATTTATACCATGGAATATTACACAGCAATTAGAAACAATGATATTGCAGCCTTCGAGGGTAAATGGATGGCTATGGAAGAGATCATGCTAAGTAAAATCAGCTTAACCCAGAGATCTAAGTGTGGATTGTCTCCACTCATCTGTGGAGGTGCGGACTAGACCCTGGACAATGAGAAAGTTGGTCTAGTAGCATTAGTTAAATCCAGATAAGATGTAATGCTTTACAATCTAATACTTTTTTTAGAGTTATGATGGGAAGGGGAAGGGAGGGATAAGGGAGGGTAATTGGGGGGGGGCACTCCTGGGGATAATTGCAATATCCAGAATATATACATATTTTATACACATTTTATATTATTTTGTTAAAATCTTGTAAGGTTCCTCAAAATAAAAAAAATTAAAAAAAAAGGAGTGGCTGTTTCAAATCTGGGAACTTTGGGACTTCGTGTTTTATAATCTGAAACAGATTTCATGTAAATTGAACCTCTTCCAAATCAAGATGTGAGAAAGGAAATAAATGTTTCAGCCTTATCCACTGTCCTTCAATCTCTCTAATATCATTGTATTCTGTATTGACTTCTTGATCAGATCTATTTATTTCCTAAGTGAGTGGAATTATAGGTCTGTGATCACACTTTTTGGAAATGAAGTACCGTGACCAATATCATGTACAGTGTCTTTCTTTGAATCCTAAAGATTTTCCACCTGTGTTAATTTCCCTTCCTAAATGCATGTGGCGTGGCTGACCTGCAGCATCCTCATGGATGTGAAGTATTTGGTCAGGGGAGAGGACACATTTTATTTGATAAATGTCACCAGACCTTTTGAAATAATCAGATTTGGTAATGACCAAACTGGGCTGATTTTCAAATGGTAAAAACACTCATGTATCTTCATTATTTTAATAACATAAACTGAAACCTGACAGATGGATTTAAGGTAATACTTAAAAAAAAAACAGTAGTGTCTTTTTATATGCACCCTACCCTTTCTCAATATTATAAAACATTCCCAAGTTGACTTACTGTACATTGATTTTAATAGGCATTCTCTACAGAGCAATATGAATATCATTGGAAAGTGTATAATACAATTTGCTACCCCTGGAATGCTATAGAAAACTGCACATTTTATACTGACATGTGCCCCATCAATAATAGAGTTTTTATATCTTATTTGTAGCTATTGATCTTAACAGCATAATGAAAAATTGATTGCAGTGAAGTCCACCATTTCTTAAGTATAAATCTCAATGTCAAATTATTTTTATCTATGCTTCCCAATTATACATGAAACTTGTACATTTATATGTTTGCTTCCACAAAACTCTACCACAATAAATTAGATATGACAAGAATCTACTGAGTCAATAGAAACCAGGTTTCTTTCACTGAAATGTGATTCCCAAATTAAATATGCTATTTTCATACTAGTTTCATTTCTTCATTATGAAGAGAATTAAAGTCTCGATATATAGTATCATCTTCTTATGCAATTTAAAAACTCGAAATGAGACCTTAAATTTTATGGGGTTGTGAACACACATACACGTGTGTATGTGTGTGTGTGTGAGCATAAACATGAAAAATATGTGCCCAGAAATCTATAGACTCATTTGTTAGTTCACATGATTCTAGATGCTATAAACATGGTATAGGGTCTCTGTTATCTCTTGAGACCCTGTTATCTTTTAGGGAAGTTTCTGCTAGGGAAATCGATGGGAATAATTCTGACAAAATGTAAAAGGGGGCATAATCTCTGCTCGTCAATTGTGATCCCAAAGTCCAAAATCACACAGACAGAATGGGTCAGGTCAGAAATCCACAAATCCAGACCAGATCTACAAACAAAAATCAAAGGTCCCAGAAGATAAGAAAAACTCATGTCTTAAATTAATTTATTCTTTTTATGTTATTTGGAATTGAATCTAATAGTAAAAATTTTTTCAGAGGTTTTCTCTAAGCTATTTAACAACATAACTGTATTTTTAAGGGACATCTATTAATATCACAAAAGAAAATGTAAGGGGCTGGAGCAGTGGCTCAGTGGTTACAGTGCTTGCCTGGCATGTATAAGGCACAGGTTCAAATCCCAGCACCATGTACACAACAAAGTGTTAGGGCAATGAAAGCCATATGAAAAACTAAATAAAATTGATTCTCTCTCTCTCTCTCTCTCTCTCTCTCACTGTCCCTCTCTCTTTAAAAAAAAGTAAATGCAAAGCATACACTCTTCTAGATGGAATATTTTCTCATACTTTTGCTGAAATAATAAGATTAATAGTATGTTAATACTAGTGGTTTGGTTATATGCCCTATAAACATGATCATCAGTCTTACTCACCCTCATTAATAGTTTGGGAGATTATTTTGCTCTTTCCATCTTTTCCAATGAGTTTTTAACAACCTGAACTTAGTGACAGCTATTTGGCAGTGCGATTTTGAAGTGTTTGTTCTAAAATGAGATTTATTGAAACCTAATTCACATGCCATAAAATACACCTGCTTAAACACTCCAACTCAGTGATTTTTACTGTATTCAAAGAACTTTGCAATCTTACCACTATAGAATTTAAGAAATTTTCAACATCTGTAAAGGCGATCTTCTATCTATACTCACCCACTCCTGTCCCAATGCCCTGGCAACCCTAAGCTCCTGGTTATGTCCAAAAAATGGAGTTCTTGTGTGATTCTTATGTGATCAGCCCAGAAACACCGATCATGTTTCTGGGCTCGCGTGTGCTGTGGCATGTGTCACTTCTTCATTCTATTTTATAGATACACCACACTTTGTCCATTGACAGGTTGATGGGACAATTGAGTGGCTTCCATATTTTGTCTACTATGGATAAAGCTGCTATTAACATTAGTGCATGAGGGCTGGAGCAGTGCCTCAGCAATTGGGTGCTTGCCTGGTATGCCTGGGGAAGTGAGTTCAAACCCCAGCACCACGTACTCAACATAGAGTGGGAGCAACAAAGGCCACATGAATAAATAAAATTGAGTCCCTCTCTTGCTGTCCCTCTCTTTTCAAAAAAACAGTGCATGAGTTTTTGTGTAGATCTGCTCTCATTTCTCTTGGGTACATATCTAGGAATAAACTTGCCGGGTCTGTGGTCTTCTCTGCCTAGGTTTTCGAGAAACTACAAACTGTTTCCAAGTGAATATATCATGTTACGTCACCACCAGCAATGTGCAAAGGGTTCCATTTTCTATTTCTCCACAGTCTTGACAATGGCTTTGTTATATCTTTTGATGATGGCCACCCTAGTCTGTGTGAAATTACATGTCGTGGTTTTTATTTACATTTTTCTAGTGATGCACGCTATTGAATATGTTTTTGTGTACTTCCTGGCTATTTATGTGTTTTTATTAGAGAAATATCTTTTCAAATCCTTTCCATTTTTAAATTGAATTTGTTGTTTTTTTATTTTAGAGTGAAAAGAATTCTTTATCTATTTTTGGACAAAAGTCACTTATCAGATATATGATTAACAAATTGATTTTTTAAAATTTTCATTTCAGCCAAGTTTTCTGATGTCTACAATTGAAAGTGCTATCATAGATTGATAGTAAACAAAAATGGCTATCCATTCCAAGAGGAGGTGGCTCTTCATTGCTACGTGAAGAGTCAACTTCAACAGGACTTTGGATGATGTTTAAGGGAAGTGCAAGCATATACAGTTTTGGGCTGGATTCCTGTTGTACTAAACCAATTTTCAATTTACTTAGCAAAAGCTTCAGAAAACTGTCAAGTGTCAAAGTCTGTAGCATGTCGACAAAAATCTGTGAAAGGGTGTAAGTAAATGAATAGTAGATAAAAATGTACGGTATTAAAAACAAGGATCTACAGAGGAGGCTGAAGTGCTATAGCAACTGAGCATGAGAAAACTAGCAGATTTGACTGAGGGGAAGTCATAATTGTAACACTTTACTATTGACAGATGGGGGCCCAGAAGGTAGCTTGGAGTCAAAACAGAGCACCAAACACAGGAATAACTTGTGAAAGAGCGGATGAGATCAAATGCATGTTTATAAAAAGATAATTATTTTAGAAGAGGCTCTAAATAAAGGTTCCTCAGCTGTGAGAGTTCAAAGCAACAATTATTTTTAATCTCTTAATTTTCTGTTACTGACACTGATGGTCCAGTTGTAAGATGTACCACTTCGCTGCTTACTTCTGCATGGCTCTCTGCAAAAATATGACAACGGCACCACTGAGAAGCTAAAACAGATTTTAAAAAATCACCTTCACCCATCATTGTTTCATTCATTCATTCATAAGTGGTTAATGAATAAGTTGGTGTTTCTGGAACTTTGCTGAACGCTGAGAATAAAACACTAACCAAGATATAGTGACCTCATAGTAGTTTATAGTTCAGGAGGGGAGATGATAAGAAAGAATATAATTGAATACAGCAAAATTGTGTATTTCCTACAGCAACCACTGGTTTTTTTTTTTTTATGGACTCTAGAGTTACCAGATGTTGGCAAGTCATGACTGGGTTTGATGGGCTAAAGGAAGTATATGATAATTGCAAGAGGAAAAAAATAAATTTCTCCCTTGCAGGTAGGTAGGAGGTATACATAGGTCATGAGACTGTGCCAGTCCTCTGTGGAAAGAAGAAAAACTTGGTTAGTAAGGTTGTGTACATATCGAGGAGAGGGATAGGAAGGAATAGGCTGTGTGGCTATTACCAAGCCTCTTTCATTTACCATGACATCAGACAGAAAGAGCTCAGACCCTGTAGCCAACTGTCTTGGTTGAAGTCTTGACTTTGCCACTTAGCAGGTGTGTGACCTTTGGAAAGTTACTAAGTTTCTCTGTGCCTTCACATTTTCATTTGGAAAAAAGGATGAAAATAGCACCTGAATTATAAGACTGTTGTGTTTTGAATATGAATAAACATGTAAGCGATTTTAAGACAGGATGTGGATTATAGGAAGCACTGAAAGATTTGAGGCTCTTTTCAGATTGAGGGCCTCAATTGAAAGTTTTCCCAAAAAATTTGTGTAGGGTGGGAGTGGGGGTGGTGTGCCTGATGGAGACCAGGGAAGTCTCTCTTCATGGGCCTTTAATGCATAGATGGCATGGAAGAAAATCCACCACTGTAACCTTAAGAAGAGGGCATCTGTGTTTGCCTGGAGCGATTGCCAAGTGACATTTGGGGAGAACTGTTTTCTTCCTTTCATTCCACCAAAATGTCTTGACAGCTTACTCAAGTCTCATTACTGTGCTTTACTTTCTTTATGAAACTTATGCTTCTCTGGATTTATCTTATTTGTGTACCTATGCATTATTTATTGGTCCCTGGTTATAGTCCTGGGCTATGTGATCAGGTGTGACCCCTCCTCTTTGGGGAATCTATCTTTTCTGAATGAATGAATGCCCAACAGTGTGCTTGAATTGGTGGTTGAAAACTTGGATATTTTTCTAGTTAGCTTTTACATCATTATGACCAAAAGACCTCCAAGAACTTTGAGAGACAGAAAAGCATTTTTAGGTCATTATTTCAGAGGTCTCAGCTGACTTCACAGCTAAGGAACCCAGTTGAGGCAGAACATCATGGCAGAAGAGTGTGGCAGGGGTTGGCAGGTCAGGATATGGCAATAGGAAGCAGACAGAGGGTTCTGCCTTACCAAGGACAAAATATAAACAGCAAACACACACACCTAGTTACCTATCTCCTCCAGCCACAACCTACCTGTCACAACTACCACTAAGTTAAACCACATCAGTGGGTTAATCCACTAACAAGGTTAATGTTCTCATAACCCAATCATTTCCCCTCTAAACTTTCTTGCATTTTGATACTCATGAGCTTTTCGTGTATACCACATATCCAAACTATAACATGCAACTCATTCATTCATTCATAAGTGTTTGAAGAATACTTTTAAATATCTGGAACTTTCCTAAATGCTGAGGATAAAATACCAACCTAGATCTGTTGCTGTCTAGCACTGTGTCCTCCATCCCTTCTGGATGGGAAGAGGATATGCCTTCATGGACCAGCAGCTCAATATTTGATTAGGAAGAAACAGCATGTCCACTCCCTCTCAGTGGAGACAAGCTGTCTCGGTTGCTCAAGAGTGCAGTACGCTAATCTCTGAACACAGTATCATCTTGTTGTGGTGGTGATGGTTTTTTCTGAAGAGCCTAATGCAACATCTGGGCTCTCACCGAGGTAAGCTATGTGATACCAAGGCAATGTATAACTTAGATGTTTACATTCTATGTGCATCCGCTTGAATATGCCTCTCCTTCTGTGTGGATGGAATACTCGGTGCTGGAGGCGCTTGCTAGAAAATTAACTCCACTACTCAATGACTGGGTTCATATCACAATGCAGATATCCAAGGGGTTTTCCTACATTTCTCTTGCAAAACAAAAAGGAGCAAAAATACCAAAATGAGAAGTTTTCTCATGAGATGTCTTTTGTACTCCACGTTTCTCAGTTTGATCAAAGTTAGAATTTGGCTTTTCCACTTTTTTCTGTATTTTATAGCACTTTTAAAATTCTATACCACTCAAAGCATAGAAATACTGAAATAATATGGATCTTTAAAAGGGCCCAGTCATTGTGTTTGAATTTGGTTTTAAATTACCTGGAAAGGTGAGCTGCTTTCTCTCTGTCATTAAGTTCTCATTTTGTGTGCATAGTAATTGCTCAAAATATGGAAATTAAATAATGCTGGGCATGGTCCTAAATACTTCAAATCTTGCGTGGCAAACTTGGGAGAAAGATATTGTTATTATTTCCACTATGTGGCTATGGAAACTAAATCAAAGATTAAAGAAACTTCTCAAGACCTTATAGGTAGTAACTGAAAATTAGATCTGGATCCATCTAACCATAAAATGAGTGTTTTTGTTTGTTTGTTTGTTTTAAGAAAGAGGGGACAGTGAGAGAGAGAGAGAGAGAGAGAGAGAAGCAATTTTTATTTAGTTTTTTTTTTCATTTGTCTTTCATTCAGACACTTTGTTGTGTACATGGTGCTGGGGTTTGAACTCGTGTACTCATGCATGCCTGGCAAGCACCATAACCACTGAGCCACGCTCCAGCCCAAAATGAGTGTTTTTAAGGGATATGCAATATGTTTTTCTTTTCCCTTATTCTGTTCATTGGCTTGACAGATCTATTTTTTTTCCTGATAATTAACCCCCACCCTGTTTCTTATTATTTTGTGACTTTTCAGTTATTTCTGGGTGCTTGCAGAATATTGTGGAAGCTGGGAATTAGGCTGCTTGGCCGCAGCTTTGGTAGGAGTGTTTGAATCCTCTAGACCTTCCAGAGCATGCTCCCTAAAGTCACCTCAGGGCCTCTAACAGGACATTTCTATCCAATGATGAGCTTTCTTATAAATTCTAAAGAGCTGTTTGTTTAAATCACATTTATTTTTGCCATTTTAGGGTCATTTTTTACTCTGCTAAAATAAGATCTTCTCTTTCTAACTTCCCTCCTTATAGATGTACAGCTTACAGACGTAGTTTTCTTTTGTTACCATGATGAAAAATATGGATAAATACTCTATTTTAATTTTTTGTTGTTATTACTTGGTGCATTCTTTCTCTGGGCTACCTTCCTTGAAAACTCTTTTTTTTAATATGAATATTTCATCATAGGTGAAAAATTAATCTCTTCTTTTGAATTAGAGGGAAAGAATACTTTATTTTAATTTTCTGATTATATGACAATGTCAACTTTTAAAAGGGTAGAAAGACTCTGGGAGAAAATTGGTGTGAACTACAAATATTGGGTATAAGACATTATTGGTAATAAAACCTTCAAAATATTTCCAAGCTAGCATTATTGCAGGCGTGGCCATTAGTGAAGATTTTTGTCAATATTCAAGCAAACATTAGCAGAGAGCAGAGAACTGCTGTTCTTTACAAAAGATGGAAAGAACATCATGGTGGAGTCTGTAAAAGAATATGAAATACCTTCACCAGCAAACTGTTTTCCAAGAAGGCAAGTTCTAGGACATGCAGATTTGGGCTAGGGTGGCTTATTTCAAATTAAATACATGAAACACTGAGATGAAGTTCAATATCCCAGTGACATTTCTAAGTTTCTAAGTTGCTATGGGCTCCATAAATCTCCATGGGTGCAAATGCTGACCAAGAGTACTACATTCCCCTCTGTTGTTCAAAAGTGGAGGATTTATTATAAGACATGTTAGAAAATTTTTTTCTAATGATATCAAATTTTCCCTTGGGCTCAGGCAAGTCTCTAAGAAAACTTTCTACTTCATTTTGACTACTTTTTTTTTTAAGAGAGAAGGACAGTGAGAGAAAGAGAGAGACAGAGAGAATAAATTTTTATTGAGTTTTTCACATGGCTTCCATTGCTCTGACACTTAGTTGTGTACCTGGTGCTGGGGTTTGAACCCATGTACTTGCGCAAGCTGGGCAAGTGCCATAACCACTGAGCCACTGCTCCAGCCACCCCCTCTTTTTTTCTAACATCTTCTAAATGTTTATGCCATCAACCTTGACTAAAAAAACTTGCTGTCAGGAAACTAGCTGTCCAATTTTGTGGGCAAATTCTGACAACTCTGCCTGATACCTCACAGAGCACAACTCGTTAGTGTTCTATGAAGGGAGTTGACAGCAGATTATATGAACAGGAAAAATTATGATCTTTAACAACTTCATTATATTTTTTAATTTTTTGTGTTCAATACTAAAAGATTTCGTATTCTATTTTCCTCCTTGAGGCTTTGAAGGAATTCACACATTAATGCCCTCTTCCCTAGGCCCACATTCAGTGGCATAACTAGCAGAGTTAACACCTGAAGTCAATAATTTTTTTAAACACCCCCCTCCTTCATGAAAGAGGAAACAATAATAATTGATACTCTCTTTTTGGATGTTTACTTTAAAGCAAACAATTTTAATTAAAAGCAATGAATTTCATTTTTAAAGATATTTACATCCAGTCCTAAAATTTCCACTTACATAGTGTATCTTCCTGATCTTACCGCTTCATTGTTTTACATTGTCAAGACAAATAAAACCTCCAAGAGAATTTCACTGCTCAATCAACTTCATTTGTCTTATGATGTTATTGTCATACTATAGTCATACTAATTTAATGCAGGACTAAGATTACAGAAACTGAAGACGAGAATTATTCATGAAGTGACTTTGAGGTATTTCATACTGTTACAAACTGTTTTCTTTGGTACTGGAAAATGAGATTAGTGGTGCTCTACTACTGAACTACATCCCCATCTTTTTATGCTTAATTGATTTTCACAGAGGGTCTTGCTGGGCTCTCAAATTTACAATCCTCCTGCTTCGGCCTCCCACATTGCTAGGATTCAGTTAGGTGCAAACACACTCAGCTGACGTACTTATTATAGAAATTAATGCATGTGCCTAATTCCTTACGGTAGAGTAAGTGTTGTGTTCACTAGTTCTTCAACATAAAGTCATGTACAACATAATTTTATATTAAGGATAAGTAATCAAATATATGAATTTGAATTATTACTAAGAATTGAAAGTAATAGCAGAAATTGTTGGAACTTAGACCAACAAGGACTTTTACATCATCTGTAGAAAATGTGCCCCTATTGTTTGCATTCTGCATGAGCCTATTCACAAAGACATTTTTGGTCAATACTACACTGGCCTCAGGACATTTCTTATATGCATTACATTTATCCAAGCTCCACATAAATTTCGTAATCGCATTTTCCTTTGTCCCAAAGTGATTACTGACATCATCATAATAAAGAGAAATGGTTTAAATCCTTTCACTGAGTGCTCTGGGATGAATTTGATCCACTCAAAATTTATGTGTTAACATCTCACTCCCGCTTTCTTAGAATATGACTGCATTTGGAGATAGTTTTTAAAGAGGTAATCGAATCAATGTGAGGTCACTAGGGTGGGCCCTAATCTGATCTGACTGGTGCTTTTATAAACAGGGGAAGTGTGGAAAGAGATAAAGATAAGTATAAAGGAAAAAAGATGTGAAGAGCCACAAAGAGATTCATCTTTAAGCCCAAGAAAGGCCTAGAACAGATACTTTCCACACAGCCCTCAGAAGCAACCAGCTCTGCTAACACCTTGATCTTGAACTTCCAGCCTCCATGCTGGGAGACCATGGCATTCTGTTACACAGGTGGTCCTGCGGTTTGTCCTCCTCACCCATGGTTGCACATTCATGGATTCAACCACCTGTGAATGGAAGATGTTGACCTGTGACGGTTTTCTCTGTGCTGAAGGTGCACACACCCTTCATTAGTCCCTGAACAGTGGAGGAGGCAATGTCCACCCAAGTTCTGTCTGACAAAGTCCAGGCTTGGGGATGGGTTAGGCAAAGCCAACCCTGGAGATTGCGAAAACCATCCCTTTTAGGGATTGGCTGTGTTTTAATAATTATATGTATTGTGAATTTGCTCATACTGAAACTCTCTGATTGCTATGAGAATTCTATTGCTTAGACAACTGTTGCGGATTGTTGGGAAGGATACTTGTTATAACACATATAGAAATCATGGGAAACAAAGCTATACTGGCTTGTAAATAAAATTGGATATAGAAAACAAAATAATTAGAACTAAGGAACAAAGAAACAATATACGTGAAACATTTACCAATACCATCCTGAGTGCTCACATTGTATTGTGAACTTTGAGTGAGAAAGGCGTGTTTACCTTTCCTGTTGTTACAGAGGATGAGCTTTAACTCCCTAGCAGTAAATAAGACATGTTTCTGCTTTTTGTCTTTGCAAAGGTTTGTCTTTAACTTTTTAGCCCATAGGTTAGGATGCACAGATAACTTTATAGGATTAACATTTATAGGATCTAACATAGCTATAGAATATTTGGTAAGGTTACAATAACAAAACAGTTTTAGGTTAGTAGTTAGTAGGGTATAGGAGTTATTATAGCCTATAACATAGTCTAGCTAAATAAGAAACTTTTCATTTATGCTGAGATAGGGCTGCTAGACTAATGCAGTGCAGTAACCTTTAAGGCTTCTCTTACCTAGTGAGGTAATGGTTTGCAGAAACATCTAAAGGAATTTAGGGAGACAGAATTTGGTGAAGTGCTTGGTCTCCGTCCTTTGAAAATGCAGGTTTAAACAATATGGTCAATGTGGTGGGGAGGTTGAGGCCATGAATTGTACCATTGGATGATACTGTAAGTATTTTTATGTCTGATGCTCTGAAATGGTTTAAACCAAATAGTTACATATGGTCATTACGGTGGGGAAGTCGAGGGCATGAATTGTACTAATGGTTGATGCTTTAAGTTTACTGGGAAACTGAAAAGAGAATTGTATAATGAAGCAGATAGATAATGAAAGGCTTGTTTGTGCACCTGTATAAAAATGTTCAACAATAAAGAACAGACGGCATTTTGCTCAAGCAGGGAACTGTGTCTGCTTGCAACTTGCCCTGGAGGTTCCAGCCGTTCCTTCATACCACCGACTCCACTCCTCCTTTGGGGACCCGAGTTCAGCTGGGGCTGGCCCCCGGAAGAACAGCATAGTGCAACTACTTGCAAAACACGACTATTGCATCAGGCATTCTAAATAATCTAGAGATGATTTAATGCACCCAGGGGGCTATGCACAGTTTCTATGCTGTGCCAGGGACTTGAGTATCTGTGGATTCTGGTGCCCAAGTTGGGTCCTGGAACCATTCCCTGAGGATGCTGAGGGATGACTCTACTTTGTTGTGGCAGCTTCAACAAATGGATATACTAAATACGAATATGCAATCACACAGAAGAAAGAAGCCAGATTCATCATTAGCACAACCTAGCGGACCTTCTGCTGCTGTTCTGCAGCATTCTGAAAAACTCCGGTGGCCTTTCCGTCCCACAGTGGCTGTATGTTGGAACATCCGACTCCAACCATGTCCCTCGGACCCTCAAAACAAAATCTGGCTACAGATATTATTATTAATTTTTTTAAGAGAGAGGGACAGTAAGAGAGAGAGAGAAAGAGAAAGAAAGAATCAATTTTTATTTAGTTTTTCATGTGTCTTTCATTGTTTCTAAGCTTCACTGTATATGTGACACTGAGGTTTGAACTCATGTCCTTGGGCATGCCAGGCAAGAGGTGTAACCACTGAGCAACTGCTCCAGCCCCTGCAGGTATTATTTTTAAAATTACAAAGTAGATACTGGGGCTCTTTTAGAGGATCAGTGTTATCCTCCAAATTTCAATCTACCCATATTCCCTTCTTTTATTTTAAGAGAGAAATTTATTCCTTGCAGAATTAAAAACCAAATGAAGTAGCTTCTACTGCAGAGCACATGCCCTTCATAAATTCTTCAGTAATGCAATCTCATGCAACCACTCCCTCTGCTTCTCAAACACCTTAAGCTGCTTCTCTGTTCTTTCCTTAAACATATAATAGTGTTTCAGCAATTTCTATCATTAAAATAGAATAAAATAAAATGCAAGGCTTGCACTTTTCTTCATAAGAGAGTAGTTAGATTCCTACTCACTTTCTTCCTGTACACAAATTACAAAGCTGATCAAAACATAAATTTTCCCGTGAAAGCTCCAACAAGCAATGAATGGGGGACTCAGCTGCTTGAGGAAGGGAGGGCAGCAATCAGGTGCACCACTGACTGGCTCTCTCCCTGTGAAGGCTTTGCTTTTGTTTCTGTTTTCTTTCAACACTAAGTCCAAGCAGTGGAGTGGGGGAAGCAGGGTGGAATAGCCATATAATGCAATTTCACACTTAATAACAAGAGCAATGAGTATTCACACATACTTCCAAAATGGATGAATCTAAAACAGATAATGTTGGGAGAAAGAACAGAGAAAAAATGTGAACCTTATGATTCCACTTGCATGAAGATTCAGTGATATTCAAGTAAAACACAGCCATGAGGGACATCCATGTGAAGGGGTTATTATGGTCTAGGAGCTCTAACTTGATCTGTGTGGTGGGTACAAGCAAGTACAAAAGCAAGGTTGCTGTTCTACTTGCACTTGACTTTTTAAGCCTCAATAAAAGCAGATGTTAGAAATAAAGAGATAACAAGTAAAAATCATCCTCATCCTTGATTCTAACTCTATCCATACATTTTTTTTTAATATGAGAGGGACAGTGAGAGAGAGAGAAAGAGAGAGAGGGGGAATCAATTTTACCTAGTTTTTTACATGGCCTTCACTGCTCTAAGACTTTTTTGTATACTTGGTGCTGGGGTTCAAACTCGTGTACATGCTGGGCAAGCACCATAACCGCCGAGCCACCGCTCCAGCACCCTATCCATATCTTTTGAAATTTCAAGCGTCTGTAAAGAACAACCCTTGTTTTTATTGTCATTTGATTTATTACAGAATGAATCTGGCAGTGATACCCACCTTCATCAGTCCACCTATGCTCTTGGTCAGTTCGCAATACCTTGACGTTTGTTATTTTTCTAATCTTTACACCCTTTCTTGCTCAAAGTTTCCTGGTGATATCCTATTTCTTAAGCTCATGGTTCTCAATACTGGTTGCATATTTAAATCACATGCATGCCCTGGCAATGTAACAGTGCTTTTGGGTTTACTTCTTCATCAATTTAATGTGTTGTCTGTCATTCAGAAATCAACTTGAAACTTACTTATTTTAGAAATGACCATCGTGGAAAGATCTCAGAGGGCTATGGCTTGATTTGGGAGCTAGAAGAGAGGTTAAAGTTAGGCCTTCATCTGGTAGTGCTTGTCTGTCACATACGATTCACCATGTCACCAGAGCTGGTGGCATGAGGACCATGCTTGTGGAAGATACCAATCTCAGCTTCCTCCCTCCTTGAGCCCCAGGATGGAGGAATGTAGCCATACCCTGCAAGTCAGATAGGAAGGACTGTATTCCCTTGCAACAGAGTGTAAATAGCATTTAGTAAAATGAATATATTATAATGTTCAATAGATTCTATATAGAAATAGCAAATCTGAGGGTGAATCACACTCAGGGATAGATAAAGATCAGAAAACAGACTTAACTAATTTTCCCGCTTTTTGACCTGCTAAAATCTAACTTCACACTTTGGTTGTGTTGTGTCGCAGAAGAAAGTCCAAAACTCCTTGGACTATCCAATTCCTATTCAGTCTGCAATACCTGCTATATTATCTTCCTTACCTAATTTCTTGCTTCTAGTGATTTATTTATATTAAAAATGATGACTGCATCTCATAACATAAAACTTGAAAATATATTATTATATATTAATTTGTCATTGTTTCATGGATTATAAATATAATGTAAATATATTATAAATTAAATACAATGTGAATAATCTATAAAATTTTGAATGCTACAAGCACACAAACACTTTGTTTCTCAAATAATTCAAGAACTTCTGAGAAGCCTGGGACAAGATTAAGGGGTTCATGAAGTGTTACCGATAATATCA
>PVKS010044184.1:0-14541 GCA_004027875.1 Aplodontia rufa
TTTTTTTTTTTTTTTAGTACTTCTAGTGATGCTCCATTTACTCTTAAGAAATATGTGTAGGTGGTGTTTTTTAATAACTTTATGTATTAACTCTAAATGAACTAAATTTTCATACCTCATTGCCTATGTTTGTCACTGTTTCTGTTGCACTGTTTACCAGTCACTTTTCATGACTTCTTAAATACTGCATCCAAACCTGTGTTTCTTATTGCATCAACCAATGGGGGAGTATCTCTAGTCTTACTTTGTAAAATTAGGGGTTTGGGTATTTTGTTGTTTATTTGTTTTTGGCACTCATATTCTCTGTTGGAAAAACTAAAATGAAAGCTCATGATGTAAGTTAAAATATGTAGCTTCATATAGTAAAGATATCACTGAATTCAGTCAAAGTTTATGCTATGTGAGAAGGGCATGCTATACATATGAAGTAAATCAAGTTAGCATAATTCCATTTACTGGACAAGTTACTGAAAAACTGACTCAGGAATTGTGGCATCAAACTATAGCATATGACTTGGCTCTTCTAAATCATGAGTATACATGTTGTTTACCTTGTTCATTTTCCAGAATCAAGCTTTGTCCACAGTACTAAGGATAGAACCAAGGGCCTTGCACTTACTACACGAGTGCTCTACTGCTACACTATACCTTGTCCCACATTTCTTTAGTTATGTCTTGCTTTACCTCAATTTTTTGATGTAATTTATAATATAGTTTGAAAGACATTGTAAATCACAATGTGAGACACAGTATCGATATGTACGACTGAAAAGAAATGTTTCACTTAAAAATGCCTCTATTACAAATAGTCCTTACTGAATATTTTCTAATTCTATAAAAGAAAATGTCAACCTGACATTTGGTTTCACAAACAGACTAGTAAACTAACAGCTCTAGGGTTGATAGAGTGTAAGTATGAACTAAGGTATAAGATTATTGCATCTTCTTAGCAGATAAAAAGTGAAGTGCAAATTAAGTTACTGTCAGTTTTTCTCTCTTCACAGGACATTGGCTCTCCAGATTATCAGGAGTCGGTAGTTGACATTGAATCCAGGCTGAGAATGGAAGGTGTAGAACTGAAAGAAGAATGGCAAGATGAAGATTTTCCTATGTGAGCATTGCTTTTCAGTGAAAATAAATTTAGAACAAGACTTCAGAAAAAAAATTTTTGAGATGTTACTTTATGAATATTGGATGTCTTTAGAAAAATAGTAATACAAGGTGATCCTTTAGTACCGGGAAATGAAAATTCCTTTCTAACAGTTAGAATGAGTCTATTTTCCAACTCAATGTGTATGTACTCTTTGTTTTTTCTAAATTAATCATTTGTGTTTCAAAATTTCTATTGTTATAAACGTATTTTAGTGTGGCATTTTAAAAACTCAAATCTGAGAGGCTCCTAGAGAAGGGAATTTTAAGTTGCCTGTAAGAAAAAGTTTAATAAATCAATAAGCAATGATCTTCTACATCATCTGACTAGCCACCTGACACTTAGAAAGACAGACCTTCTGTTTAAATAATGCTTTCATGCCGTCATGGTCAGAAGACACCCTATTATCCAGTAAGGTGCCTTGGCAACTGGTGTATGGACAGCAGGTGGGAGAACTGAGTCATTTTAGCACATGATCATGGTAGCAATATGGGAATGCTAAACTCAAACAAATTGTATCCAGCATTACTATATTCTCATTGTGAGAAAAAAGGAGCTTCATCTTATGATGTATCATGCATCACATCGTGTGTGTGCAATTGAATCATTTTGTAGTTTGCTTATAATTTTTGTTTTATAGTTGGATAGGAGCTGTCAAATAAGGAATTTATATCTACTTTTATGTGTTACTTAATAGACGTAAGTAACCCCACAGTCCGAGATTTTTTTTTATTGGTAAATTACTAAAGGTTAAATACAGCTTTGTTCCATTTTCCACATAATTGTTTCAGTAAGATTTATTTATTTATTTATTTATTTTTATTTATTTTAAAGAGAGAGGGTTAGTTAGTTCAGGTTTATTTAGTTTTTCATGTGGCTTTCGTTGCTCCAACACTTCGTTATGTACGTGGTGCTGGGGTTTGAACTCGCTTACTCACTCATGCCAGGCAAACGCTGCAACCACAGAGCCACAGCTCCTGCCCCTGTAAGCTTTATTTTTAACAGGTCTTTAAACTTTAAAAATTTTTAATTTCTGGGTTAAATAGTATGTCTGTGTCTTATAGACCTTTACCAGAAGATGATAGTATTGAAGCAGATATACTGGATATGACTGGACCAGAAAGCCAGCCTGGTAAGAATTTAATACTTTATTTCCTGTTGACTTGTTGTCATTTTTTTAAACACATTTCCCTTTATTTAAAAAAAAAAAAAACCAAACCACTATGATCTTTTATTCCATCATAAGGAGAAGGAGCCAAAGGATAAATCAAACATTAAAGAAAATTTTGAAATGCATGGAGAATTTAACTTTCAAAAACATACCTAGGATTTTAGAAATTTTTACAAGTAGGAGATCATTTTTAGTAGTAAAAGGTGACTGTAAATTCTGTCTCATTTAAAAAGACATTGGTACCTTTTGTTCTCTTGCCAATGAGGTAAAAGCAGTGGTAATGAAGCTGGGCAGGTGGCACATGCTATAATCCCAACTGTTTAGGAGGCTGAGGCCATTTTCATAGATTTCAAGCCAGACCAGGCAAGTTAGTAAGACTTTTTCTCCCCCAAAAAATAATAAATAAATAAATAAATAAATATAATCTCATTAGTAGAGTGCACCTGGATTCAATCCCCAGTACCACCAAAAACAGCAGTAGTGATCAGATTCCAAGTTTCATAAATCAGTGGTTTTTGTTTAATGTTGTTTTTCTCAAGAATAAAGGGACTAAAATGTGTCTCTTTAAACTTGAGCATCTGAGCATTCCTTCTATTATTAATTGTTTTGTTTTGTTTTGTTTTCCACTTTCAGGCTCACTAGAAGTTAATGGAAATAAAGTAAGAAAGAAACTAATGGCTCCAGACATTAGCCTGACACTGGATCCTAGTGATGGCTCTGTGCTGTCAGATGATTTGGATGAAAGTGGAGAGATTGACTTAGATGGTTTAGACACACCATCAGAGAATAGTAATGAGTTTGAGTGGGAAGGTAATTGTTTTACTGTTTATCTGATCTTTATTAATTAGTGTTTGTCTTTATGTATATGTGTGTGTGTGTGTGTGTGTGTATATATATATATGGCATTCTCTTATAGGAAATAATTGGTAAACTTTAAAATTTTGATCATGAAGCCTACTAAAGTCAGTGTATTAGGGTATTTTGTTCAAAATATGTTATTCTTTCCACTGTTCAAATATATGTCGTTAAGTTAAAAATTCTGCACACATTTGAATATTCCATGGTTTTCAAAACTGTTAATAGTAGAATATATATGTAGCTGTATTTTTTCTTGATTGCCTAGTCTTCAGGGTTTTTTCATAGCTGCTCCAGAAATATTGCCAGAGAGTTAAGATCTTTTTCAGTTGATCAAGTAAGGGAAAAATCCTTTGAAGAGACATGTAATAGGAACATGCTAAACTGTGGAGAGTGAGATTTTGGGGGGTGATTTTTAAGTAGGTTTGTCTTGGTAGTGCTCTTCTTTATGAAATTACCAAATGGAATGAATGAATGTATACTCTTAGACCCCAAACCTGATATTTATCATTTTAATTATTTGGAATTCAAAGGAATTGGCATGTGTTGCGTTTTGCATGCTTTCTTGAGTTGTTATCTATGATATTTTCATGTAGTATATGTTTTCTGTCTTTA
The DNA here is from genome assembly GCA_004027875.1 of Aplodontia rufa. Classification (NCBI taxonomy): domain Eukaryota; kingdom Metazoa; phylum Chordata; class Mammalia; order Rodentia; family Aplodontiidae; genus Aplodontia; species Aplodontia rufa. The sequence goes on from PVKS010044184.1 coordinate 3,792, forward strand.
AAATGATTTTTACTTCAAAACTTTGTTTAGCACTAGGTATTTTATCAACAGTGAAGAGTGATATGCTGTATCTTTTGTTCATTTTTTTCTTCCCTGTTTTACTGGTTCAATAAGCAGTCCAGTAACAAGCAATATTTTATAAAGATACTGAAATAGTTTTCTGCCTATGTGTTTTGTCTCTTCTTTCTTTAATGCTGCTGTAGTCATTTCCTGGAAGGATATTTTCGTTAACAGCTTTGTCTTGGAAACAAACAACTAACATGCAGTAGGTTTCCCCTCCCCCATCTTTTGGTAAGGACTATGATACTAAAATTTTGAAAATCATTTACTTCATTAAAAATCAGCTAAACTGCAATCTCAAAATACAAATTACATCTAATCATTGATGCTTATGCTTTTGCTAATGTTAATTTAAATAGACTTTTGCATGTATTCCTCATAAATATTTTTCTGCTTTATAAGACTGATCAAATGTGAAATGATCATTGAGTAGTTAACCACTTTCTGTCTGGTATCACAATTTGGGAGTATTTATGTACTCAAAAATAAAAAATTGGCTCTCAGTTACTTGAAGTAACCTATAGTAGTAACTGTCTTGAACAGAACAATGCTTTGGAAAGTAAGATCTGGAAAGGCATTGTAGGGCCAACATAGTAAGGTTGTGATGGCTGTATGAATTTTCTTTTCTGAATTTGTGGATATACGTTGTACTGTGATTAACTGCCTTTGTTGAATTGGGCAATAAAAAGTTTTCAAAAACTGATTCCCAAAGATATAAATGGCCTTATTTTTAAAGCAAGCCTTTTCCTCTATTATGGAAGAGATATCTCAGATTCCACAGATGGTTTAACAAAATTTCTCTGAATAATCTAGATGGTAAAGTGGTTAACTTATAATTTGATTTTTATTATCAAAATAATAATTTATGATTCAAAACCCTTTTATTTTGACAGATGATCTTCCAAAACCCAAAACTACGGAAGTAATTAGGAAAGGCTCAATCACTGAATATACAGTGGCAGAAGAAAAAGAAGATGGACGACGCTGGCGTATGTTCAGAATTGGAGAACAGGACCACAGGGTTGATATGAAGGCAATTGAACCCTATAAAAAAGTCATCAGCCATGGAGGTAAGAGTTACTGAAGATTGTTCCGATTTTTTAAAAAACAAATTTTTAATACCTTTATTTAGGGGTTGGCGATTTAGCTCAGTGGCAAAGCGCTTGCCTAGCACGTGCAAGGCCCCGAGTTTGGTCCTCAGCACTGGAAAGAAAGAAAAAGAAAAAAATACCTTTTTTTATTTTTATGCAGTGCTAAGTATCGAACCCAATGTCCCACACATGCTAGGCAAGTGCTCTGCCCTTGACCCATAACCCAAGCCCCTTGTTCAGATTTTTTTAATACAGCATCACAATTTTGTAAATACTTTAGAAAATATCCTTAGAGATCTTACATAATTTTGAAAACATAATAAATATTTCTCATATTGTTTTAGAAACAGAACAATTTGAAGTAAAAGGATAAAACCTCCATTTAAAAATTGTTAACATATGCATACAATAAGTTCAAACAGTACAAAAGAATACGCAGCGAAGACTATCTCCCACCTGCCCTATCTCTATACCACCTAAAATGAAAGTTTACTTTCTCACCTTTGCATGCATTTATAATTTATATACAGTGAAATGTGATCATAAGTATAAAATTTATGAGTTTTGACAAATGCTTATATAACCACATATAACCATATATGTAATCCATATTCCTAAACAGATGGAACATTTTCATTGCCCCAGAAAATTCTAATACCCCTTTCCAATGAGTAGCCCTTCTCTAGTAACCAGTATTCTAATATCTACCCCCATGATTAATTTCGCCTGTTCTAGAATTTCATGTAACTAGAGTCATATAGTATGCTCTCATGTTTACCACTCTTGATCAGTATGTTTTTAAGATTCATCTTGTTCTTACACATACATCTTTTTTTTTTTTTTTTTTATCAGTACTGGGTATTAAACCCAGGGGTACTGTACCACTGAGTTACATCCCCAGCCCTTTTTATTAGTTACAGACAGTCTTAACCGTCTCACTGAGCTGCCCAGGCTGGCCTAGAACTTCCTGCCACCACCTCCTACGTAGCTGGAAGTGCAGGCATGCACCATTGTGCCTGGCTGTGTAGTTTATTCCCTTTCATTGCTGAATACTATTCCATTGCATGGATGAATTACATTTACTTATCCATTTTCATTTTGATAGGCATGTGCATCACTTCCATTTTGGGCTATTATGCATAAAACTGCTATGAACATTCTTATACCGATTTTTTTCTTGGGTATTTATAAAATTTGAACTGCTTATATTGTAATTCCTAATTTACCTTAAAGCCCTAAACAAATCATTTAGCTTTAGTAGAAAACTAGCTCATTCTACAATTTTATGGAGCTTCTACGTTGCATGTTTATGGGGTGTATTCAAAAATAATAAAATTTAGCTTGAAATTTCTAGTCAAATGGGAAAGCTATGAAAGTACAAGATATCACTCCTGTCAGTCTGACTGTACTATATGTAGAAGTTTACCTACGTACTGTGTACATAGTGCCAGAATGTTAATGATAGAATGCAAATCACTCTGTAGAGCATGTCGTATTTCTTTAAATCCTTCTAACACTGGACAGGCATACATGGGTTGAGCAAATTAATTTTTCTTTTCCATATAAAATCATTTCCACTTAATTTACCTTCTGCCAAATTCATCCCGCTGCTTATTTCTACAATCTTCATTCATCTGAAAGCAAATCACTTGAATATTTGCAGTATTATTCTTCTGCCTAATTTAATCTTATTTAGATGAAGGAAACAGGATAATCTAAACTAGGAAGTCCACAGATATATTAATTCAGCTTTTTGTTAGAAATAAAGTTGTGAGAACTGCATTATGATTTAAACCTAAAATCTTTCAAAAATAACACTTTCTTTTTCTTAATGGAAAATAATTAGGGCATCTAACATTGGACAGTTACACTTAATATGTTTTGTGACTGAGGAATTAGGAAAGTTAGTGAAGAGTCTAATGCTCTTGAAATGTTCAGTCTTTTCAGTTCATGTTTAGAAAATAGAAATGATGATTAAAGCAAAAAAATTTACTGAGTACAGCATAATATCTGAAGATTACAGTTGAAACGTACATTAGTATTATTTTTCTTCACTGACAATTATATCAGAGATGTAATCCTTTATTGGTTGTGATTCCCAGTTCTACAAAATGTTAGGCATTGTTGAAAATAAAATTAACTTTCAGAACATTAACTTTTAACTGTAAGTTGCATAAGAGTGTTTTATTTCAGATGATGTGTCGTCTTTGGGTTGTACCATGGTATTGGTCTACTTGCTGAAATATGGCTGGGTTTTTAACTATGCTTTATGTAAGTCATTTTCTGCAACCATAGATAGATGTCCTCTAAACAATCTTAAGAGTAAAATCATGTTGGTGATTTTGTCTTTGATTTCTTTTTCAGGATATTATGGGGATGGATTAAATGCCATTGTTGTGTTTGCTGTCTGTTTTATGCCTGAAAGTGGTCAGCCTAACTATAGATACCTGATGGACAATCTCTTTAAGTAAGCATATCTTAAAATGTTTAGGCAAAATTCTGAGCTAATTAGATCTTTAGTTTAAGGGATATAAAAATTATAAATCCAGTTTTGAGTCTTTTTAAGTCATTGCTCTTTGACATTGTGCTACTATAGTTTTCCAACAGAAAAATTGGCATTTTTAAGTTAGAAGGTATATCTCAGATTATCTGTTTCAGCTTCTTTATTTTACATTTGTGGACATGTTAAATGAAGACACGACTTTCATCTTAGAATCATTACACTTGCCTGTGGAAGCCTAGTATAATGAGCCAACTCACTTGTCTTACATTTCCAAAGATTCATTCCATTTCTGAGATTATTCTGGGTGTAGTTTTTAAAATCTATTTTTGAAAAATTTGACACATTTAAAAAAAATTAAATCTTTATGTGTAAGTCACCCACTTCAGCAATTCCCAATTTAGACTTCATTCCCAATTCTTTTCCCACAGTGAAATTTTGAAACAGATCCCAAGCATCATGTCATTTAACTTGGTTTTAAATAATTATAATACCAACTAATGCAGTTTTAAATTTTTAATTGTTTGCTATCATCGAGTGGGAGAGAAGGGAATTATATAATTTGGAGAACCTATTTCACTTCTGCACAGTGATATTTAAGGCTTAAACTTTATTTATTTTTACAGGTATGTTATTGGCACTTTAGAGCTATTAGTGGCAGAAAACTACATGATAGTTTATTTAAATGGTGCAACAACTCGAAGAAAAATGCCCAGTCTAGGATGGCTCAGAAAATGCTATCAGCAAATTGATAGAAGGTAATGTAAACATAGGTTGAAAGCTAGTCTGAATAATTTTTCTAGATGACTTTATTCAGTTAAATTTTATATTATTGTGCCACTTAAAAATTACTATATACATTCTTACCAGGCATGGTAGCCTACACCTATAATCCCAGTGACTCATGAGTTGAAAGCCAGCCTCAGCAACTTAGCAAGGCCCTGTCTCAAAATAAAAAAAAATAATATAAAGAACAATACAAATGACTGGGTATGTGACTCAGTGGTTATGTACCACTGGTATTCAATCCTTGGTGCCAAATTAAAAAAAAGTTACTATATCTGCTTCTTAAATTACATTTGTCAATAGGCTCCTGTTCTCTAAAGATAGTATTTTTACAATGTCATGAAGTAGATTAATTTTGATCTGTATTACAAAGAATAATTCTTCAAAATTGGTAATACTGCACTTTATTTTCCTTCATTTTATACCATTTAGAACACTTTACTACAATTTATATCTTGGAAAAAGATGGAGAACTTAGTACATTTCCTATTAAATTTTGAGTATTACTAATGTATAGTGCTAAGTATGTTTTACGTAAAGATACTAGTTTAGGGATTATCTTCAGAGAACATACTCTTAGTATATCCTCGGGTTTATTCCAAAGAAAAACTCAGACCCATTAATAGGTACCTAAACTTGAATTAATTCACACTGATAATTAAATAGATATATGTACATACTGATAATTAAATGTATATTTATGCACTTAATGATCACTTTATATGTGAATTATGCATCATAAAGTTTTAATTTGGTCATTTAAAGAGAAGAGGTCTAGGATAGTGCCTTTAATTTTTAGTCAAAATGTCCTTAAGAATAGACATTAGATGTGATTCATGTTGTTCCTTTAGTCATGTCTACTCCTACCTCTCTGCCTGCACAGTGCCTTTTGTGGTTATGAAGAAATTACTACCAATTTCTCCCTTTTGGAAAAACAAAAGCTTGCTTTTGTGTTCAATATTAACCTCTTTCCCGCATTGACAGTTCTAAAGACCAGTAAATGTATGCTAGGAGACACTTAATAACATTGGCCAAATGAAACAGAATTTTTTTTCATAGTAGTTGGAGTTTACAAGTGCATTTTCTTGTCTTTAAAAGTATTACACTTAGGGCTGGAGCGGTGGCTTGGCTGTTACAGTGCTTGCCTGGCATGCCGGAGTACGGGAGTTCAAACCCCAGCACCGTGTACATAGCAAAGTGTCAGAGCAACAAAAGCCACATGAAAAAATTTTTAAATTTTTTAAAAAATTGGGCTGCAGCAGTGGGTGAGAGGTTACAGCGCTTGCCTGGCATGCATAAGGACCCAAGTTCAAACTCCAGCACCATGTACACAACAAAGTCTCAGAGCAACGAGGGCCACATGAAAAACTAAAAATTGTTTCTCTCTTTCCCTTTCTCTTTCTCTCTCTCTCACTCTCACTGTCCCTCTCTCTCTAAAAAAAAAAAAAAGTATTACACCTAAATGAGAATTTTGGGATGACATTTTTCGGTTATTGAGTATGAACTTTCACATGTTTTCTAACAATAAAATTTGTAGAAATTTTTAAATTTTCTTTTTTTTTCTTAACTCTAGGTTACGGAAAAACCTAAAATCCCTAATCATTGTACATCCTTCTTGGTTTATCAGGACACTTCTGGCTGTTACAAGACCATTTATTAGGTAATTTTCTTAATGTAGAAAAAATATTCTTATTTAAATTTCTCGTCAGCACTGTTATCAGAAACATTGTAGTAATGGTCTTTTTTTTTCCATAGCTCAAAATTCAGCCAAAAAATTAGATACGTCTTTAATTTGGCAGAACTAGCAGAACTTGTTCCAATGGAGTATGTTGGCATACCAGAATGCATAAAACAGTATGTGTTGTTTTATTTCTTTAATTGTATTGGATCTTTATATTCTAACATGAATATTTTTCAATACACATTCTTTTTCTCACTTCACATATTTCATAACAGCTTTTTAATGACTGGCTACAATCTAAGAGATGATTTCCTGATTGGTCAGTACCAAAGAACATTCTCTGTACTTAAACATGTTGCTCTCCAAATTTGAGTAAACTCATTTGGCACTGAAAAATCACATTGCTGAAGAAATAAATTATCATTTAAATTGGTCTAATCTTAATACTTTCCAGTGACTGGAATTTGTTCTGTATACCAAACTCAGTTACTTCCATCTAGCTTCTAAAAAGACTTGGTATAAGGCTAATCTGAGGTTTTGGTCTTTGTAATGTATTTAAGCCAGATTTATTAAGTCAATTTTTACTTTCTACATAGTGTGTTAAGTATTTTGGGATTTTCTGCAGACTTAATGTGACCTTATTTTTAGTGTGTTTTGTTTGATTTTTGTTTGCTTGTTTTTGGTTGTTGTTAATCTTACAATAATATGTATTTACTGAAATAACTCTTCCTTACCAAGGTATGAAGAAGAAAAGTTTAAAAAGAAACAAAAAAGGTATATGCACACCTTGACTGGGTTGCATCTAGACTAGTCAGTCCATTTGCATTGCACAGACTAACTCTTCTTTATTGGTTGGTTAGCTTGTAGAGAAAGATAATAGCACTTGTAAATATAAAATACACCCCACATCCAAATATAGGAGGAATCCAGAGTTCCTGGTGCTCCGTATGACTTGGATTCACCCTGTTTTAATACCAGATATAATGCCAGTTAGGAATTAAACCCCTTTCCTTTTTCCTTACTGGTCTGAACACTGATGGTAAAGCCACAGTAATTACTAAGAATGGTAATTCAAATACCATATACTTTTAAGATTATCTGTTTCTTCCCCTTTTTTAAATCTCTGCTTTTGAAATATATATGCAGACTTTCTTAAGGAATCAAATTTATTTCCTTGGGGTTGATTATATTTGCAATGCAGATACTCTTTAGCTAACCAACATTGATTTCCTTGTATGCTTAAATCAAATAGCCTGCTAACCAGTCAAATTGTACATGTGGTAAAGTACCTAAAAGTTCAAAATACCATTTAACAGTTAAACACTCTGCTTTCCATTTTAAATTTAATTTTGAATACTTCTGCTTTGAGCATAACAAACTGTTACCTGTTAATATCTTGGTATAGAAGATGAAAAGGCAAGGTACAACATTTTATAAAGTGGTTTAGAAAAATAAAATTTGGATCTAATTTGCTTACTAGACTTTTAAAAATTTTGGTAATTAGCAGAAGATAGTTTAATAAATATTTCTTAAGAATTAAGTTGAGAGGTTATCTCATATGTATTTATCATTTTAACCAGCTAAGTTGGAACAAACTATAACCAGCTGTACTAGAACATTCTTAATTTTGAGCATATTTTCATTCTTTTGGTGAGAATTCAGTTGACCTTGTGATAAGTCATACCTTTACATTTCTGTATGACATTTTGCAGTTTAACCAACACTAACAAAGAGTTGTGACAGTATTTTCAGATCATGCTCATTTCTCATTCCTTTCTAAGCCTTGCTATATACATTTGCCAGACAAGTGACTGAAATCTGCAATTGTAGAATGTTTTGAAGCCAACACATGAGTTGCTTTTGTTGATTAAATGTGCTGTATGTCTTTTTTAAAGTTTATAGTCTTTAATCCACTGTCAAAAAGTAATTTAAGTAGCAAAAAAAAAGTGGAACTCATACATACTTTTCATTTAAATGCATTGTTTGATTTTTCTTTTTCACTTTTCTGGTTAACCTTAAATAGTATCATTACATATATCTTTCAGAAACTTAGTTTTTATACAGAGTTTCTTTAGCCTTAAAAAATAAGAAATCGGGGCTGGAGCAGTGGCTCGGTGGTTATAGTGCTTGCCTGGCATGTGCAAGTACATGGGTTCAAACCCCAGTGACCCACATATACAACTAAGTGTCAGAGCAATGAAAGCCATGTGAAAAACTCAATAAAATTTGATTCTCTCTGTCTCTCTCTCTCTCTCTCTCTCACTGTCCTTCTCTCTTTAAAAAAAAGAAAAAAGAAAGAAATCATTGTCAGTTTGAGAATAGTAAAATTCAATTTTAATACAGAAAAATGTTTTTAAAACCAAAAGAGTAGGTAAATATAGGAGCTTATGTAAGGTAACATCTCCATGTTAAGTACTGAAAGGTACACAAAACTATTGAGTATTGAAGTACAGTAGTTTTAAGTGTCTCAGATGTTTCTTTCAAATCTACTCAGTACCAGTATGGCCAGACAGCTAGGGATTATAAAAATGTTTCAACGGTATAAAAATAAAGTAATAATGACTATTCATAAGGGTATTTCAGATTTGAAAAGATTGGCTTTGTATTGCTTGCCTTGTCAGGAAAACATGCCTTGCAAGTATTTATAAAGAATATTTTAGGGGCTGGAGCGGTGGCTCGGCGATTGCCCATCACACACAAGTACACAGGTTCAAACCCCGGCACCCATGTACACAACTAAGTGTCAGAGCAAGGAAAGCCATGTGAAAAACTCAATAAAAATTGATGCCCTCTGTCTGTCTGTCTGTCTCTCTCTCTCTCTCTCTCTCACTCTCTCACTGTTACTCTCATTGTTCTTCTCTCTTTAAAAAAATATTTAAAATGTTAATCTGGCTTTATAACAGGCCCAGAGCTTTTTCTTTAATTGGTACTGGGGATTGAACCTAGGAGCGCTCTATGACCATGCTATACCCCTAGCCCATTTTTATTCTTTTGAAACAGGGTCTGAATAAGTTGCCAAGACTGACTTTGAACTTGTAAACTCCTGCTTCAGTCTCCCACTTTGCTGGGATTACAGGCCTGTACCACCACACCCAACTAGGCCAGAGCTTTTAGATCTGATTCATTAATATTCACATGATCATAATAACAGGGCTGATGATTATAGTATGAAGAGTATCTTCCTACACATCATACCAGATTATTTTAAACATCCCTACATCAGTTATTTTAGCTACAGTTTACGTGATAGGAATATACTGTTGTATATTATCTTTGAAGGATTGCATATAATTGTTTTGTTGTAATTATGTAATTCTAATACCCATGTGCTTGAACACTGGTATCACCTCTGTCCAACCCACTGCTAATTTCCAGTGAGATTTTTAATGCACACTTAGATATTTTTCAGTGTTAAATTCATATGGCTTCTTATTTGAAAGATAAATGAAAGACATTCACAAAGTGTATCATTGACTTTTGGAGAATGATGAGGTTTCAATAAACATGCATTTTTGCTGGACTTAATGTATTTAATGATGGTTTGGAGGCTTTAGTGACACCGAAATATTTCTTTGTTTTGCTGTGGACCCACAACCTCAAGTGTGCTAGGGAAGCACTCTACCACTGAGCTAAGGCTCCATTCCCCTTCATATTTCAGTTAACAAAATCATTTTTGAGGGAGTTGTTTTTCCTGTTGCCAGGTTCTTATTTAGCACTTGAATCCCTGCAGCAGCCACACTATGTCATGAACTTTTAAGGAAGCTGATATGTGTTCATTTGTATCTAAAATATTTTATAGTCTTTAAAGAAACAGTAGTCATGTTTCTTGCCAGTGTCCTGCCTTTAAAAATCCTCTTTTCCTGTTGGGAAATAATGTTTGGTAATCTCTTTCTGTGTCTGCTTCTTTGCAAAGCTTTGTTTTTTAACAATAATATTCTATGCTAAAAGTAGTTACTATTTTTAGAAAGAAAGTCTGTTCAGTTGCTGGTATCTCACTATCTATATATTTTGTTAAACAGAGTTGATCAAGAGCTTAATGGAAAACAAGATGAACCGAAAAGTGAACAGTAAGTTTGGCATCTAGTTCACACAAGACTGAAGAATGTGCTGATGAAGCAATGCTCTTTTTTGCATTTATAATGCATTTATTGACTTGCATTTTTATATAATGTTACAAAATTGACTTTTTCTTATTGGACATTTTGTACAAGGGACTGTTCACTACTGTATTGGTTTGCAAATCTCTTGAATTAAGCTCTTTAATGGCTAATTATATTGTAATCATTTTGTATTTTATATTACTAAATAGCAGAGAACTACACTTTATAAAGCAGTTTTTGCATTTGTTTATTGAATGATAATGCATCTTCAGTAAAATATTTATATGCATAAATGGCAATGGAAAGAAATAATATATTTTTGTTTTTGAGCAATATTTTTTAATGTATACCTATCTTGTGGAAGAATAGGCAGGTAAATAAGATAATGATTTTATAAAGTGCATGTTAGATGTTTTGATTTTGTAAATGGTTGGATACATTTCCTTGGTAACTTTAGACAATTAAGTTGCTCTAAGGCAAGGGTCAGTTAAACTGAGTCTCATGAATACCCAAAGATCGTGTATATAATCTA
>PVKS010044185.1:0-14469 GCA_004027875.1 Aplodontia rufa
GGGTGGAGGGGAAAGGAAAAGTTTGCTCTGGGGTAGGTACAGAGCACACTTAGCATGATCAAAGCCTTGTGTTCGATCTGGAGCCGCACACACCAAACCAAACCAAACCAAACAGAAGAAGCTTGTACCAAAGGCGGTGCATAGGCATGAAGGCAGCCCAGAGCAAGCACATGGAGTGAAAAAAGGTAAGTCCCAGAAACTCAGCAGCCAAGGAATAGGACTGATACCCGGAACCATTAGTGAAGCTGAGCGGAGCAACCAGAGATGCGAAGGCAGGCAGGAAGGCTGTCTTGCTGCAGGGGACAAGTGAGCCAGCTTTTATTAACATACAGCCACCATTCTTTGAAAGCCCTCCCTCTGAAAGGTGCTCTTGGGCTTGGGAAATAGCTCAATGGTAGAGCACTTGCTAGCCTAAGGACCTGGATTCTATCCCCAGCACCCCCATAAAACAAAAACAAACATAAGGCCGGTGTAATTCTCTTCCCCTAAAGTGAGGGCTAGACTTGGTGACTCATTTCTAAGGAACAGAATAAAGCGGAAGTGACAGTGTGTGAATTTGGAGACTAGGTCACAAAATGCATGACAAATTCCTCCTCTTTCCTTCTGGGGAAGTTCCCGCCATGTCATGAGAATGCACAAGTAGTCTATGGAGAGAAAGGAACTGAAGCCTCAGGCCAGCACTCAAACAGGAGTCAGAGGGAGGCCAGTGAATGAGCCACCCTGGGAGGTCCTCAGCCTTCCCTAGCACCCTGACTCCACGACATGAGAGATTCTGAAACCAGAACCACCCTGCTGCGTCGTTTGGGAATTTGTGACCCGCAGAAACTGTGAGATCATACATATTTGTTGATCTGAGTAGTAATTTGTTACATGGTGCTGGATAACTGATACAAGGAAGCCAGTGTGTTGAGGGGAGAGTGATCTCCTAAGTCTGCACAGAACTTAGCTTAATTTTCTACCCATACTTACCACTGGTGGGTCCCGGGTCCTTCTGGATTGTTCCGGAGTTTCTTTTGTGGGAGGGCTTGGCAAGGAAAAGCATGACTGTGCCGAACGAGTGCTCATTTGCTTTACACTTATGTACTTCTGGAGGGAAGGGAAAAAGGAGCATCAGGGGTGTGTTCCAGCATGTCAGTCCTGGTTCCTGGGACAGCTCTGCACACTGCGGTGGGAATGTCGAAGGGCCACCTTTAGGGGAAAATACATGCAGGGTGCTAACTTGCAGGCCCTCACTATGCCTTTGGATCCAGAGAAGCACAACCACATCAGAGCATTCTCAGCTCTCTCTCTGATTTCCTCTGGTGAAGTCAAGACATCTGTTGATGGCCACAGAGGGACTTGTGTTATCACCAGAATCAGCAGCTGCTTTTTGGATGCAAGGGGTAGTACCGGGGGTTGAACCCAGAGGCACTTTACCACTGAGCCACATCCCCAGCCCTTTTTGTTTTTTTTTTTTGAGACAGGGTCTTAAATAAGTTGCTTAGGGCCTCGCTAAGTTGCTGAGGCTGGCTTTGAACTTGCGATCCTCCTGCCTCAATCTCCCGAGTTTCTGGGATTACAAGCATGCGCCCCTGTGCCTGACCTGCCTTCTTTTTATTTTGTCTTTTACTACAGTTTTAATTTTCCTTTTACTTAAAGTTTTTCTTTATTAATTGGTGCGTGTGTGTGTGTGTGTGCGCGCGTGTGTGCGCACAAGTGCACATGGTGGTACTGGACATTGAACCCAGGGCCTCACACACAGTAGGCACATGCTCTAAAGCTCACTGAATTACTCCCTCTGCCTAAATGCTTTCTTTAAAATAACTTAATTTCAGGGCTGGAGTGATGGCTCAGTGGTTACGGTGCTTGCCCAGCATGCACAAGGACACAGGTTCAAATCCCAGCACCATGTACAAAACAAAGTGCTGGAGCAACAAAAGCCACATGAAAAACTAAATAAAATTGATTCTCTCTGTTTCTCTCTCTCACTATCCTTCTCTTTCTTTTTTTTTCCCCACATTTATTAGAAGTATATTGCGATACAGGATACAGATGAGGGAGAAACATTGTCAAAACTGTAGCAATCAATGTGTATAAACTTTGTTAACCAGGGGTAATGCTAACGCATAGATAAGCTACTATGGGTTTTACCTGTTGCAGTTTCCCCCAGAAGAACTCATGTGTTAAATGGGTATCTAGTGTAGGAATAACATCGGCTTCTGGGATGGTTCCCCCATCTTCCCAATCACCAGACTCCTATGAGTTCTTCGTATACCCTTCCCCCTCCCCATCTCCTTCCCACCACCTCCAAGTTACCTAGGGAGCTTTCACCCCTGTTGCACTGAAAGTCATTCAATTTGAGGCTTTGTTAGGTCAGCCGTCTGTCCTACTGCTTCAACATAAACTCTAGTATCAACAGATGAGAGAAACCATTCGGCCCTTAAGTCTCTGATCTTGGGAGACTTCACTAAGCATAATTCTGTCTATCCTTCTCTTTCTGAAAAACAAAAACCCCACCTTATTTCCTCTTAGTTTATTAAGTGGGCAGCAGAGCCGTGGTTCTCCCGCAGGTGTGCGGTGCAGAAGGCTGAAGGGCTTTTCTCCCCTAGGTCACCCTTCCAGCGTCCTTTAACCGGCCCCACATTGCCCTCCTGATTCACAAAACCTAACCGCGATCGACATAGGAGCCGCTGGCTAGTGGTCCCCCTGTGATCAAGTTTGACAGGCAGCAGTGTGAGAGGGCCCCTAGTGTTCCCCTCGTCTGGGGTCAAGACCTGGACATTCCTCCACCCTGTGTGGGGGTTGGCATGTGAACATGATGGAGGGCACTCCCCAGTGCAGGTTGTACTACAAAAGAGAAGGGATTCTTTTAGTGTCTGGGATGGAACCTGGGGCCTGGTGCACGCATGCTCTGCCTCTGGGCTACACCCCTAGCCCAACAGTGAGAGGATTCTGCAGAGGAGGTTGAGGTTCCCAATCATTTGACTTTGAGTTAATCACAATGGAGATTTTCCTGATGGCCTGACCTAAGTAGGTGAGTCCTTTTGGGATGGGGCCCATCTTAAGAAGTAGGGTGCCCTGTTTCTAGGGCCTGTGGAGAAGAGCAGGGACCTGAGACCACCCTCGAGTGTGACAGCGGTCCTGAGCTGACAGTGGGCAAGAAGATGGGGACCTCAGCTATGCACCTGCAGGGAACCAACTCAACCTATGGCCCGGGGGAGCATGGAAGTGGACCTTTCGGTAGTTAGACCTACAGGGAGGGACAAACCCCGCCCACACTTTGATTCCAGCCGTGTGGACTCTGAGTAGAGACCCAGCTAACAAGGCTAGGCTCTTGTCTCCGGAAACAGAGAGCAACTCTGTGTTGTTGTAACTCACTGAGCCTGTTTTGTTACAGAGCAATAAAAAACAAATATATTGAGCCCAGCGTGATGGCACACGCTTGTAATCCCAGTACCCGGGGAGGCTGAGGCAGGAGGATCGCAAGTTCAAAGCCAGCCTCAGCAACTTAGCAAGGCCCTAAGCAACTTAGTTAAGACCCTGTCTCAAAATAAAAAAATTAAGAAAGGGTTGAGGATGTGGCTCAGTGGTTAAGAGCCCCTGGGTTCAATTCCTGGTACAAAACCAAAAACAAAACAAAAAAACCCAAAAAAAACAAAAGGAAAACCAAACAAGAACACTTGAATATACTATGTGCCATCACTGTTGTTGGGCACAGTGGTTCACCCCTGTCATCCCAGTGGCTTGGGAGGCTGAGGCAGGAGGATTCCAAGTTCAAGGCCAGCCTCAGTGACTTGGCAAAACCAAAAAAAATAAAAAGGGCCGGGAATGCAGCTTTCTAGTAAAGTCCCACTGGGTTCAATTCCCAGTACCAAAAAACACAGATAATAAAATGGAGTCGTCTGCTTCCATCACACTGCAGAATTCGTCCCCGAGGAGCACAGCCTGCGGTCTCCAGCCTCCTGCACAATGGGCAGATCCTTCACACACTTCCCCACAGTGTCAAGAAGCACAGCTAGGTTAACAAGTCGCATGTGGGGAAGAATCGCCACATAAACACTGTCAAGGACAATGAATCCACAGCACGTGGCCGGCGTCTTCCAACACGGCACTGAAAAGGAATAAACTAGCGGAGCCAGACTTTGTGTCACGATTTCATTTTCCAAAAATCAGCACAGCAAAGCTGCCTATCACGTGGGAGCTTCTCATAAGGTGGCTTGGACCCTGACTGACAGGTGAGTGTCCTTGTGACAGCAGCTGTACTCTATGACTCCATGGCTGGGCTGTCAGCACAGTCATTCTCAAAGCCCCCTGGCTTCAGGGGCTGGAGCAGTGGCTCGGCGGTTACGGCCCTTGCCTGGCATGCGCAAGTACGCGGGTTCAAACCCCAGCACCACGCACACAACTAAGTGTTGGAGCAACGAAAGCCATGTGGAAAACTCAATAAAAATTGATCGTCTCTCTCACTGTCCTTCTCTCTTTAAAAAAAGAAAGAAAAAAAAAAAGCTTTCTGGCTTCAGGGGAGGTCTGATGACCCCAACGCCACTGTGCTCTGAGCAGCCCCAACACAGCCGCAGCAGAGGTGCAGGGACTGCGTGCAGAGAGTGCAGTACCCCGGTCCCCACATGCTCAGATCCCACACTGCTCAGTGCCAGCCAGTTGCCTACAGCCAACCACCTAGACTCCGAGGCAGAGCTACTCAACCAAACCTTCTCGCATTCCTGACCCACAGGATCAGAGAGAGAAAAACAATAGCCGTTGTTTTAAGTCATTGAATTTTATGGTGGTTTGTTGTGCACAATAGAGAGCCAGAAGAACATTTGATCTTGGAATCCTTCCTCTGGTCAGCCTCCTACCTCCGTGGCTCCACTGGTTGGTTTTTTGTTAGTTTTTGCTTTTTTTTTTTTTTTTTTTTTTTACTTCTACTTCTGGGGATCAAATTCAGGACCTTACTGGGCTTGATGGCCCAGGCTTGTAATGACAGCTACTCAGGACGTAAAGCAGGAGGATTGCAAGTTCCAGGTTAACCTGGGCAACTTAGTAAAACCCTGTCTCAAAATAAAAAAATGAAAGCCAGGCTTGGTGGTGCACAATTGTAAATTCCAGCAACTCAGGAGGCTGGGGCAGGAGGATTGCCAGTTTGAGGCCAGCTTCAACAATTTAGTAAGACCCTAAGGAGCTTAGGGAGACACTGTCTCAAAATAAAAAAATAAAAAGGGCTGGGGATGTGGCTCAGCGATTAAGCACCCCTGTGTTCAGTCCTTGGTACCCCCTGCCACACACCAAACTTCCAGAGTTGGACAACTTTTTACCACCATCATCTCTTACCTCCTATCTTGTCTTCGAGCTTCTGTTCTTGTTTCCCGTTGGTCTTGTTTCACTCTGTTACATCCTAATTCAGATCATGTCACTTCTCTGCTCCTGACTGGTACTTCACGCAGGGTCCAGATGAAAGCATCCCGCCATCTGTCTCTTCGTAGACATCTTCTCTTCTCCCTCACATTATAGCTGGACGTCTTTCAAACCCACCAGGCACACATGTTTGCTCGTGAAATTTCATCCCCGTAGAGTGATCATGCCTCAGGCAGCCTCGTGGCTTCTCCCCCACTTCCCCTGAGGGTCAATACCAACATTGTGCAGGTGGCCCTCCTTGGTCCCTGTGTGGCTGCCTCCAGAACGGGCTCGATAGTCCCCTCCTGCGGGCACTGCTGCTCTGATCCTGCCCTGCCGTCCTCTCCCGTCCTGTACCACGGTTGGTCGGTCTGTGCAGCCGTGGTGCACCTGGGCAGGTGAGCGCTCCTTGCTGAATCCTTTCAGAGGACAACCAGTGTCTCCATCCTGAGCAGTGCCAGGTAGAGGCGGGAAACTGAGCCGTGCGGTGAGCATGGTTGCTTTTCCCTCGATGGCAATCTTAGGACCACTCCAGTGAGCCAGATACCACGCTCAACCCCATCGCTGGGCAGGTCCTACCAACTGCTCTGCATTGATTACTCTTATCACTGATTACTATGTCTTATACATTCCATTTGTGTATCTTGTTTTTGTGGTTGGGACACTTGCCTGGCATGCACAAGGCCCTGGGTCCAATCCCACCATGGCAAAATAAAAACCATCTTGTTTCTGTCTCCCCAGCCAGGATGTAAACTCCTGGAAGAAGAGGATTTGTGTCTATTTTTTTTCATTGCCATATCCCCAACACTTAGAACAGCCTGGCACATGGGAGGCACTCAAAATATTGGCCAGGGGCTGGAGCAGAGACTCAGCGGTTACAGCGCTTGCCTGGCATGTGTGAGTACGCGAGTTCAAACCCCAGCACCACGTACACAACAAAGTGTCCCAGGAATGCAAGTCATATGAAAAACTAAATAAAGATTGCTTCTCTCTCTCTATCTTACTGCCCTCTCTTTCTTTAAAAAAAAAAATGGCTAAATAATATATTCAATTTTAACCTTCTGTCTAAAAATCCTCCTTCACAAAATCAGTTATAGTCGCAATCATTTATTGTAGTTCTCTAAGTGTTATTTTTATTCCAAAATGTGTATAGTAATTTCTGCTATAACATCATATGCATGCTTTTAAAAATCAGGGTTTTTTTGTTTGTTTGTTTTTAGAGAGAGGGACAGTGAGAGAGAAAGAGAAATCGAGGATCAACTTTATTTAGATTTTCATGTGACTTTCGTTGCTTTGAGATTTGGTTGTGTACGTGGTGCTGGGGTTTGAACCTGCGTCTTTGTGCATGCCAAGCAAGTGCCATAACTCTTAAGCCACCACTCCAGCCCCCGAAAATCACTGTTGATGGACTGGAGCAGTAGTTCAGCAGTTAAAGCTCTTGCTGGCATGCCCAAGGACCCAGGTTCAAACCCCAGCACCACGTACGCAACTGAGTGTTGGAGCAATAAGGCCATGTGAAAAACTAAATAAAGTTGCTTCTCTCTTTCTCTGTCTCTCTCACTGTCCCTCTCTCTTTAAAAAAAAAATTGCCAAGTTTAAAGCCTGTCTCAGCAACTTAGTGAGACCCTGATGCAAGATAAAACATAAAAAGACGAAAAGACGTGGGGAGTACAGTTCAGTGGTAAAGGGCCACTGAGTTCAATCCCTAATATCAAAAAATCAAACAACAACAACAAAAAATCCCAAAAAATCACTGTTATGGAAATCATGCAATATAAACTCCAGGGCTTATAATAGGGAAAATGGAGTTACAGGTACACTGAAAAACTGTCAGTAACAGCAACAAAAGGAAGACAGGAATCTCATAAGATGGAGCAGTTCATATGTTCAATGAGTAAGGAATGTGTGAATTCTGGCTCACGCCTGGCGCATGTCTTGAAACCGATGTGAATTTGTGTGTGGCTGTGGGTGTTGGAAGGGCTGCCGCCTGCGAGTCACTGTGGAATGGGGACTGGATGGGTCACCCGTGGCTTAGGTGGGGGACAGTGGAGGGCTGGTACAGTTTTCTCCATTCACCTGTGTTTCTCGGGGCAAAATCAAGCATAAGCAAATACAAAATTTGAGTTATGCTCAGATTGCTCCCTGAGGAGTGAACTGACTTGGAACAAATGCCTGTTTTCAAAACAACACTGCAGGGCAGCTGGGTCTCCGCTTACATCATTTCCCGAGGCTGTAACAGTCTTCTGTCTTCCTTGGGCCTGGCGATCCCACCTTCCCTTCAAGGTCCGTTTCCCGTTGTCTCCTCTAAGTACCTTACATTGACTTTATCTTCTTTGAACATTCTACGCTTTCTTCTCCTCTTTGAAAAGCAGATTTTATTTTTCACAGCAAAAATGAGTAGAAAGTACAAAGTGTTCCCAGATCACCCCGGCCCCACAGGTGCATGGCATCCACCCTTATCAATGTCCCCCCGCTGGAGGGGTCCATTTGTTACAATGATGAATCTGCATGGACTCATTATCAGTCACAGACCACAGTTTGCATTAGGGTTCGCTCTTGGTACTGTACATTCTATGATTTTGGACAATGTCTGATGACACATGTCCACCATGATAGTAGTATATAGAGCAGTTTCCTGCCCTAAAAATCCTTTGTGCTCCCCCTGTTCGTTCCTCTCTCTCTGTTCATCCTTGGCAGTTCTTAATCTTGTCACTGTCTCCATGGTTCTGTCTTTTCCAGAAGGCCATATAATTGAAATCAAACAGTGTGTGGCCTTTTTAGGTTAGCCTCTTTCAAGTAGAATTTAAATTTCCTCCATGTATTGTCACGGCTTGACAGCTCATTCCTTTTCAGGGATGAATAAGGTTTCATTGTTTGGGATGTACCACAGTTTATTTATCCATTTGCCTACTGAAGAAAATCGTGGCTGCTTCCAAGTTCAGATGATTATAGGTAAGGCTGCTGTAAACATTCATGTGTAGGTTTTCGTGTGGACGTTAAGTTTTAGGATCAACTCTTTTGCATAAATACCAGAGTGTGATCGCTGGATCATGTGGTAAAAGTATGTTTCGTTTTATAAGAAACCTCCGAACTATCTTCCAAAGTGGCCGTACCATTTGGTATTTCCACCAGCAAAGAAGGCAAGCTCTTGTTGCTCCACATTAAAATCCAGCATTTCTGGATTTTAACTGTTCTAATAGGATGATAGTCAGATGCTTACTTATTGTCATCTTAATATTAAAATGAAGTCTTACAAGATGAGTGGACTTTACACATGCTCCGCCCATCTTGTCAATCAGTCCTAGACTGCTCAAGAGCAGGAGTAGACTCAGTTCAGTGTACCTCCTTGATCATCTTCCAGTACTCCTCTTAGGGCTGTCTTGCCTACAGTGGTTGCTGGAAATTACCTGTTGATCTGCTTTTGCTCCTGGGGCAGGACTGGGTGGGGCCTTTTTCATCACAGAGCTCCCTGCCTCCTGAAAGCAGCAGGATCTTATATGCAGAAAATCAAACCAGGAATGAGCACAGGAAACAGAAACCAGACAGCAAAGATAAAAGTAGTACCGAGCAGGCAACGGGGGTAGGGGTGCTCAGTAACCTCAGAGTGGCTGAGTGAGTCAGGGATTTAGTCCCTAACTTCCCGATTTTAAAGTGAAGGACAGGTTTTTTTGATTTTTTTTTATTTATTAGAGAGAAAGAATTTATTTTTCATCTGTTTTTTTTTGTTTTGTTTTGTTTTTTGGACACTTAGTTGTGTATGTGATGCTGGGGATCAAACCCAGGTCCTTATGCATACCAGGCAGGAGCTGTACCACTGAGCCACTGCTCCAGCTCCCCAGGTGGGGTTTTTTTTTGTTGTTGTTGTTTTGTTTTTTGTTTTTTGTTTTTTTTTTTTTTAATGAGAGAAGGGCAGTGAGAGAGACAGAGAAAGAGAAAAATCAATTTTATTTAGTTTTTTGTCTGGTCTTTGTTTCTCCCGCACTTAGTTGTGTATGTGGTGCTGGGATTTGAACCTGGGTCCTCATACATGCCAGGCAAGCCCTGTAATTGCTGAGCCACTGCTCCAGCACCGCTAACAACAATTTTTTTTTTTAAAGAAAGAGGGAGAGTGAGAGAAAGAAAGACAGAATCAATTTTATTTGGATTTTCATATGGCTTTCATTATTTAGACACTTTTTTGTGTATGTGGTGCTGGGCCTTGTGCATGCCAGGCAAGCATTCCTCCACTGAGCCACATCTGTAACCCAAGAAGGACAGTTCTGACTCCAAATTTAAAACCTCTTACAGCAGCCCCTGGCTTTGGACACTGGGCCACTAATGTAGCCCAATTAATCCCTCCTGAAAAATAAGGAGTGGGCTTGAGTGGGCTGGTAGAGGCAAGAAGAACGTAGGATGCTGTGATGGGCTGTAGAGGTCTAATTAGGGCCTGTGGCAAAACAAACACACACTGTGTTATTAATTAGAGTAAAATAAAGGCTCAAGGGGCTGGGCAAGGCCCTGGATTCAACCCTCAACACTGTTAAATTAAATCATTAATTCAAGCCTGGCACGGTGGCACACACCTATAGTCCCAGCTACTTGGGAGGCTGAGGCAGGAGGATCACTTGAGCCCAGGAGTTTGAGGCCAACTTGGGCAACATAGTGAGACCCTGGCTCAAAAAGTAAATAAACAAAATAAGAGCTCAAGGTTCTGTTTATTTAACAGGGGCTCTGCGTATTCAGTAGCAGAAGCTGCAATCTCTTCTCCACCTTCTACAACTCAGAAGGCTTTCTTTTCGGTTCACCCAACCCTCTTCTACTGTGATCTGAAAGTTTGCTTCCCCTCGAAATTGCTATATTAAGTGCTGGGGATGAAGCTCAGTGGTAGAGTCAGTTGCTTAGCATGTGTGAGGCTCTGAGTTCAAGCCCCAGCACTGAAAAAAAAAAAAAAATCAAGATGATGGTTTAGAAGGTGGGGCCCTTGGGAGGAGATGAGGTCGTGAGAACGGGGTCCTCATCAATGGACTTGTTCCCTTAGAACAGAGGCTTCAGGGGCTGGAGTGGTGGCTCAGCGGTTTCGGTCCTTGCCTGGCATGCACGAGGATGCAGGTTCATAACCCCAGCACCATGTACACAACGAAGTGTCAGAGCAACGAAAATCAGATGAAAAACTAAATAAAACGGATTCTTTCTTTTTCTCTCTCTTCAAAAAGAAAGAAGAAAGAAAGAAAGAGAAAGAGAGAGAGAGAGAGAAAGAAAGGGAATAAGCTTCAGAAAGATCTCTGACCATTTCCTCCAGGTTATGGCAGAAGGAGCACTCTGTGAACCAAGAGGAACCATGCCACCAGAGGATCTTGCACCTTCAGAACTCTACAGAATACACGCCTGCTGTTTATAAACCACCTAGTCTTTTGTTACAGCAGCCTGAACTGAAAGCCTTCCTAAGCCTTGTTTCTTTCAATTTCCCCCACATTTCTGGAGTAAGCGCCCCACTCACTACCCGAGGCTGCCCCTGCAGTGACTTTATCTCCACTTTGTTGAATTTCCAGGGGACTTCCACCCTACAGGATCATCTTGGAAGGTGGTGCCACCCCCACGGCCCCCACCCCTTATGTATTGGCCAAGGGACCTCACCATAGATCACAGAGATGTTTAGGTCATGTCAGGAAACAGACAGGGACATGCTGAAGCCCCTCAGGGTTTGTGACCCCTGTCCAGCCTGAGGGTTGAATGGATTAGGGATGTGGAGAGCAGGCTTGCTGCCCTGCCTGCTGCTCACTGAGAGTTGAGAAATAACAGGCATAATGCCTCTGTCCTTGCCCTCTGTGGACCTCTCTTTTGGGGGCGTGAATTATAAACAGAGGCCAAGGAAGTCCATTCTTTTTTTTTTTTTTTTTGTACCGGGGATTGAACCCAGGGGTGCTTAATCACTGATCCGCATCCCCAGTCCTTTTAATTTTTTAAATTTTGAGACAGGGTCTTGCTAAGTTGCTTAAGGGCCCCACCAAGTTGCTGAGGCTGGCTTTGAACTCGAGAGATCCTCCTGCCTCTGTGGCTGGGATCACAGGCATGCACCTCTGTGCCTGGTCATGGAGATCCATTCTAAACCTTAATTTTCCCTCTTTTCCCTCCCTTGATACAGGAGTGAGGTGGAAAGAGACAGGAGGAAACTTCTGAAAAGCTGCTATTCCAGTTTGGCTGACCAATAGATTGCAGCCGACTACTCCCCCTTCTCCCCAACAGACAGATCAGAGATGACCGCTGCTTTCATTGGAAGGGAATGGCTGGTCTGATAGAAGACAATCAAGGAAACGCCCTGCAACACACCATGAAGCTGCTTCGATTGATTCTGTACATGGGAATCAGGATGATCCTTCCTTGATCAAATTTAACGCATTAGGATTGGAAAAAAAAAAAACCCATAGGAACAGTGTTATGGGTAGGCACCAACAAAGGTGTTTTGTTCATTTCTAATCAATGGGAGAAAAAAGTATTTTTAACTGTAGATCTTTGGGTCTATTCATTGGTACCCTCCTCCCACACACATGGGGAACGAAGCACCATCTTCTCAACAATAGCAGCAGAATCCTTCAGTCTAAGAAAAGAGTTTTGAGGGCTGGGGGTGTGGCCCAGTGGCAGTGTGCGTGCCTATCATGTGTGAGGCCCTGAGCTCCAGCCTCTGTTCAGAAAAAATAATTTTTTTTTAATTGAGTTGGATAATCATAATGGTCTCAGTTAGAGGTCCCTGCTGGGATTCATGTTGAGCTGTAGGACACAGGGCCACTCCACACAGCTCCCTCTGCTGTTGTCCTGCTTGTGTCAGGGACATCAGAGGAAAGGAGAAGTTACCATCTCTACTTTGGAAGAATACAGAGATTTTTTTTTTTTCAGGGCTGAAGATCGAACTCAGGACCTTGTGCATGGTAGGCAAGCACTCTGCCACTGAGCTAAATCCCCAACCCCCCCCCTTTTTTTTTTAAGAGAGAGAGAGGGACAGTGAGAGACAGAGAGAATCAACTTTATTTGGCTTTTTCACATGGCTTTCATTGCTCCAACACTTCGTTGTGTACATGGTGCTGGTGTTTGAGCTCATGTCCTTGTGCATGCCAGACAAGTGCCATAACCTCTGAGCCACTGCTCCAGAAGCTACCAGCATTTCTGGCCTAGGGTTATTAGTTGGTTACAATGGCCATCACAAAACTGCAGAGACTGGGAGACTTAAAGAACAAAAACAGAAATTTATTTTCTTACAGTTCTGGAGATTAAAAATTCCAGACCGGGTGCACACCTGTAATCCCAGGGTTAGGGAGGCTGAGGCAGGAGGATTGCAAGTTCATGGCCAGCCTCTGCAACTTAGGGAGGCCCTTGGCAATTTAGAGAGACCCTGTCTCAAATGTGGCTCATGGTTAAGCACCACTGGGTTCAATCTGCAGTATTAAATAAATAAATAAAAAAGTAAAAATTCTACACTGATGTCCAGCAGGATCAGATTCTGCCAAAGACTCTCCTCTTGGCTTATAGACAGCCACCTTCTCTGTTTCATGGCAGGGAGGGAAAGTAAACGCGTCTCTCTTCTTATCAGGACACTAATCCTATCAGGGTCACACCCTCGTGGCCTCATTTAATATTAAATGCTTCCTTATTCCATGAATACTCACATTGGGGTCAGGGCTTCAACATAGGAATTTGGAGGGGTGGGGCACAAATCAATCCATAGCATTCTACTCCTGTCATCCCCCGAAATGCATGGTTTTTTTGTATGCAAAATACATTTATTCCATTGAATAGACCCTGAAGTCTTAACTCACTGCAGCGTAAAGTCCAATATCTTATCTAAAATCAGATATGGGTCAGTCTGTGAAGTCAGCTCGACATCACTGTAATAAACTTCTGAAATGAACCACAGAGGAAAGGTTTATTTTGGCTCATGGCTTTGTAGGTCTCAGTCCGTATCCAGTTGGTCTGTTGCTTTTGGGCCTGTGGTGAGGCAGCGCAGATGTGAGAGGAAGCTGCTCACCTCCTGACCGCAGGAAGCAGAGAGAGAAAGATCCCACAATTCCCTTGGAGGTCACGCCCCCCACAACCTAACTTCCTCCTGGTAGGCCCCACCTCTGAAAGTTCTACCTCCTTCCAATTGTGCCCTGGGTTGAGGACCAAGCCTTTAGCACATGGGTCTTTGTGGGCATTCAAGATCCAAACTATAACCCACCCTGAGGGAAAATTTCCCTCCAGCTGTGAGTCTATGAATCCAGACAAGTCAAAATAGGCTGGTGGCCAGGTACAGTGGCATTCACCTGTGATCCCAGAGACTTGGGAGGCCAAAGCAGGAGGATACAGAGTTTAAAGCCAGCCTCAGCAACTTGGTGAAGACCTAAGCAACTTAGTGAGACCCTTTCTCAAAATAAAATATAAAAAGGGTTGGTGGTGTGGCTCAGTGGCTGAGTGCCCCTGGGTTCAATCCCTGGTACCTCCACCCCCACCCAAAAAAAAAAAGAAAAAGAAAAGAAAGTTCAAGCCCAGCCTGGACAACTGGGTGAGACCCTATCTCAAAATAAAGTAAAATAAAACACAAAAATAATAGATAGGGGGCTGGTGTGGTGGCTCAGCAGTTGTGGCACTTGCCTCCAATGTGCAGGGACGCAGGTTCAAACCCCAGCACCCCAGCACTTACACAATGGAGGGACAGTGAGAGAGAGAATCATTTTATTTAGTTTTTCACATGGCTTTTGTTGCTCCAACACTTTGCTGTGTATGTGGTGCTGGGGTTCCAACCCTGGGACTCATGCCAGGCAAACGCTGTAACTGCTGAGCCATGGCTCCAGCCCCCTCTCAATTTCCCTCCTCCTAAAAAAATAAAAAATAAATAATAGATAGGGCTCACGATGTAACCCAGTAGTAGAGACCCTCTGAGTTAAATTCTAAGTACCACAAAAAGAAGGAGGAGAGGGCTGGAGCGGTGACTCAGCGGTTTAAGTGCTTGCTTGGCAAGCACAAGGACCCAGGTTCAAACCCCAGCACCACGTACACAACTAAGTGTTGGAGCAATGAAGGCCATGTGAAAAATTAAATAAAGTTGTTTCTCTCTTTCTCTGTCTCTCTCACTGTTCCTCTCTCTTAAAA
>PVKS010044186.1:0-14478 GCA_004027875.1 Aplodontia rufa
TACACTAGATACCCATTTAACACATGAGTTCTTCTGGGGGAAACGGCAATAGATGAAACCCATAGTAGCTTATCTATGCGTTAGCATTACCCCTGGTTATCAAAGTTTATACACATTGATTGCTACAGTTTTGACAATGTTTCCCCCTCATCTGTATCCTGTATCGCAATATACTTCTAATAAAGGTGGAAAAAAAAAAGAAATAAAAAAATAAAAAAAATAAAATAAAATAAAATAAAAAAAGAAAATTCCTCCGTTGAAATTTGTTAAAACATGTTTAATGTCCAAGTATTTTCGACATGTCTAGGCATACTTGAAAAGAACAGGTATTGTGCCGTCGGTGAGTGCAGGGCACTAGCTATGTCCATTAGGTCACAGTAGATCATTCTGGGGCTCAAAACCTCTGCAGCCTCAATTATTTTTATCTGCTTGATCTACCAATTACTGAGGAAGCTGTTTGACAATCTTCTGTTATGAAATGTAGATCTGTGAGTGATACTGGTCAACTTATATTGTTACATTGTGAACACTTACAAACATGTAACAACAAATCCCATCAACATGTACCACTATAATGCACCAGTCTAAAATGTGGGGAATGGGGGCTAGAGCAGTGGCTTAGCAGTTACAGCGCTTGCCTGGCATGCCCAAGGACCGGGGTTCAAACCCCAGCACCACATACACAACTAAGAGATAGAAACAAAGGCCAGATGAAAAATAAATAAAATTGATTCTATTTTTCCCTCTCTCTCTTTAAAAAAAAAAGTGAGAAATAATAAATTTTTAAAAAATAAATGTGTATTTATCTATTTTTTCTTATAGTTCAAAATTTTGTACTTCATACGTTTTGTGGCTGTGTTATTCAGTGCATACATATTATTACTGGTGTATTTTCCTAATTGAATTAAACCTTTTATCGTTAGGATCTGACCCTCTTTTTCTTCTAGTAATATTTTTGTTACAAAGTGTTCTTCTTTGGGGCTGGAGCGGTGGCTCAGCGGTTGCAGCGCTTGCCTGGCATGCGTGAGGACATGGATTCGAACCCCAGCACCACGTACACAACGAAGTGTCAGAGTGTCAGCGATGAAAACCACATGAAAAGCTGATTGGAATTCTCTCTCTCACTGTCCCTCTCTTAAAAAAAGAAAAAAGTATCCTTCCTTACGATAGTTTATTTAAATTAAAATTTGTCCCAATATATGTATTTCATATTTTGGTTTTCAACTTTTCTGTTTCAGATGTGTTTTTTGGGCATATAAGAGGATTTTTTTTTATTCTGTCTTGAAATGTTTGTCTTTTAACAAGACCACTTAGTTTTTTTTGCATTTAATATAATTAGCAATATATTTAAATATATAACCCTTTATTTTTTACTCTTTCTTTTCCTGGTCCTGGAAGATTGAATCCAAAGTACTCTACCACTTAACTACATTCCCAGCCTTTGTGTGTGTGTGTGCATGTGTGGAAAGAGAGAGAGAGAGAGAGAGAGCGAGCACTCGAGAGACAGGGTCTCACTAAGTTGCCCAGGCTGGCCTCAAACTTGAAATCCTACTGCCTCCACCTTTTGAGAACCTGGGATTACAGATATGTGCCACTGTTCCTGGATTTTTTTTTTAAGAGTGAGGGACAATGAGAGAAAGAGAGAATCAATTTTATTTAGCTTTTCATGTGGCTTTTGTTGCTCTGACATTTCATTGTGTACAGTGGTGCTGGGGTTTGAACCCATGTCCTCACACATGCCAGGCAAGCGCCTTAACCGCTGATCCACTGCACCAGCCCTGTGCCTGAATGTTGGTACATGTTTTACAGGATGTACTTCTCTGTTCATTTCTAACAGCTGTATTGTGGTCAAAGCACAGCGTCTTTCTGAATAGCATTTGTCTTACATATGAGCAAAAACTCTGCCATCTTTGTTAGTATTTCCCATAAGTGTGCTTGGTGACTCAGGTTGTATGTATTCTTGGTATTTGTCACCTGTTTATGAATGTGACTTCTATTTAACACAATGAATATAATAGTTTCATTCAAAGTGTTTGCTTCTTTGCTCTTTTGTAGTGCTTGAAATTGAACCGAGGGCCTCACACATGCTAAGCAAGTGCTCTACCACTGAGTCACTTCCCCAGCCCTTTTTCTTTACTTTGAGACAGGTTCTCAAAAAATTATCCAGGCTGGGCTCAAACTTACAATCCTCCTGGCTCAGTCTCCTGAGTACCTTGGACTAGAGTGGTCACCACTGTATCTGCCTCTTTCAAGGTATTTGAAGCACTCAACAAATTGGGGTGGTTCAACCTTGGGGGTTCTGGTGCAGATAGATGGTCTCCATTAACAAATGGATCTTGGGACTGTAGCCATGGCTCAGTGGTTACAGCACTTGCCTGGCATGCGCAAGGATGCAGGTTCAAACCCCAGTACTACACACTCAACAAAGTGTCAGAACAACAAAAGCTACATGAAAAACTAAATAAAATTGATTCTCTCACACACACACACTATCTCTCTCTCTTCAAAAAAAGCGGATCTTACAGCTGAGTTTCATGGAGCAGAATTACTCGCCCAAGCTCACATACCTGTTAATAACAAAGCTGGACTCCTTCCCTGGCCACCTGGCCCAAAGCCCATTCCGTTTTTAAACCTCTACCTGCCCAAGTCTTCCTAATACCAACCAGGCCACTGCTGGTCCCTAATGCTCAGTAACCAGATAGTTCATAGAATGTTTAAATATATTTATCATCCTTTTATTCTAAAAAAAAATTGACAATAACAAGCTTCACATTGCAGAAAGTTTTGTGGGTTGCCATCACCCCACCCCTCCAAATGCCGTACACTACCCACACATCATCCTTTTCCCTCCCCGTTAAGCCCAAGATGAAAATCCTCAAGACAGTAGAGAACCCCAGATAGGAGGATTCCCAATACCAGACCTCAGCAGCTCAAGGCATTGAGGAAATAAATTAGGGGGAAGGAGGCTCCTAGCTGGTCTTGCTCAGCTCTGTCTCACAGACCCAGCGGTAGGGCCTCTGGCAGAAGTCATCATTCCAACGACCATCGGGGGTAAAGTGGGCACAGTCCTCGCCTCCTCCCAGCCCATGCCCGTACCAGTCATCTGGCTGATCTGGTTTCCAGTTCCTGTGGACAGCAGACAGCCAGGTGCCCCAGGAGGTCAGACTCAGCCACATCCCCAGGAGCCCCTCCCACCTGGGCCACAGGGTGGGAAGGTGCTGGACACAAAGCTTTGAGCAGACACACACTCACTTGAAGCCTGTCTCATAGTCAGTCCCATCCACCCATTTCCAGGGGCCATTTTGATCCGTTAGGCCTATCCAGGTGTTCAAAGGGCCCATGTGGTGCTGGACAAATTTCTGGAAAGAGAAGAGGGAGTGGTGACCTCTCCCTTACATCAGCCAATCTCCCAGAAGAACCCACCAGGGCCTCACCTGCTCCTCCCAGGAGGTGACCACCACCAGGTGAGCATTCTCCAGCTCGCAGTACTTGTGAGCCTCTGGCCAGGGTCTCCCAGAGGTGGAGAACCAGTAGCAGCTGCCTTCATGTTCCACCCAGTTAATGGGGCAGCAGGTCTGAACAGAGCCTAAGCGGGGAGAGGGAGGGTGAAGGGGCTGAAGCTCTGCCTGGTGGGGGTGCAAAAAGTGGTCTGGGGGGGCTGGAGGGGTGGCTCAGCGGTTTCAGTGCTTGCCTGGCAAGCACGAGGACCCGGGTTCAAACCCCAGCACCACGTACACAGCTAAGTGTTGGAGCAACTAAAGCCATGTGAAAAACTAAATAAAGTTGTTTCTCTCTTTCTCTGTCTCTCTCACTGTCCCTCTGTCTTTAAAAAAAAAAAAAAAGGTGGGCTGGGTGCCCCTCCCTCACCATTGCCCTGGAGGACAGCCATCTGACAACTCAAGCTTCGCAGGTCAGACACAAACTGCTTCACGTGAAGCAGCAAGCTGGAGTGATCTGGGGAGACAGAGGACAGATGGGGAGCAGGAGGAGGAGAGAGAGATAGGGAAATAAGGTCAGCGGGAACATGGGGGGAGGGATCTGTCATCCAAGCACGTGTGCACGCGTGTGTGTGCGCGCGCGCGCACACACACACACACACACACACACACTCCCTCTCTGACCTTCACTCAGGTCCTGCTGTTGTTTTTCCAGCTGAGACTCCAGCAACTTCATCTTTCTTCCCACATTGCCTCCTGGGGGAGAGACTTGCTCAGTGCCCAGATGTCTCTAAGAACCCCTACCTCCTACGCCCCCGCCCCCGCGCACCCCCACCCCCTCCCCAGCTCCCAACCCCAGCCACCCTCACCCTGGGTGCTCAGGGCCTTGACCTCTGCCTCGGTGCTCAATGTGAAGTTGCTGAAGGTCTTTCTCAGAGCCTGCAACTCCCCCTGCAGCTTGGAGTCTGTGTGGAACAGGGCATGGGTGTGAAAACAGGAAGGGACTGTGTCCACCAGCACTGCACCCATCCCTAACATCCACCCTCCCAAAAAAAAAAAAAATATTGCTCCCTTCTCCGCCACTCTGGGCACCCACTTTGGGATCCGATCACACAGACAACCACCAGCAACAGAAGGCTGAGGCCCAAGGAGAGCAGGAGGAGGCGGGGTCCGGAGCAGAGACGCTGCCAGAGAGGCTGAGGAGGAGGCAGCCCTGCAAGAGAAGGGATCAGGAGCTCAGGGACACGGGCCAGCCTGGAGGAGCTGCAGGGCACTGCACCTGGTGAAAAGCAGGCTAAGGCTACTCCAGCAACTGGAGGTGAAGGCAAGTGGATCTGAGGGGGACTAGCTCTGCAGGGACCCTGAGACTCTGCTGACACCTAGCGGCAGGAACATAACACTGCAGTTAGCGAACTTAGAAGCCCCCCTGAAAGTGAGCAGGTTTCTTCCTCTCTCCGTGAATCTTACCCATCTGCAGCTGCATGCAGAGAGAAGGCACGGTCTCTCTCTCACCCGAGGAAAAGAGAATGACACTCACCCCTGTCCCTGTGGGTGGAATGTGGGGGCCTCCCCTCCTCTCCTCCTGCCACTCTCCACCACCAGCTCCACCCCCTCACCATCCCCTCAAGAGCTTCCTCTTTGCTCCGAGTACAAATTGGGAAGAGGGAACTTCTTTTGGATGTGTGAGGAGGGGGACTCATCCTTTCCATAGCAGAAGCCCTCAACCTCCTCCCTTTGACCAAGCTGATCATGACACCATGTGTGCGCACGTGTACACACACACACACACACACACACACACCCCACACAGTGGCCAAGACTCCCATGGCAGCGCTGGAAAAAGAAAGGCAGGGACTATTTTCAGAAAAAAAAATGAATAATAAGCCCATCTCTCCAGCCTCCAGTTGTTCCTATACCTTGGGTCCACCCTGTGCCCAAGGTCCTGAGAAGCAGGTAGGTGACACAGCAAGGAAGATTAGGCAGCTGTCACCAAGAAAGGGAGTCCAACTCCATGTCCTGTACCTTCCCTAACATGTGGGACTCAGCCACCATTTTCCATGTGAGTGCACCAGACCCAGGGACAGAGCCAGAGGTCACAGGAAAAAGCAGGTCGAGGGGGCAACAGTCACCAAATACTCCTATTCCAGATGAGAGAAAGAGAGAGGTGTCTCTCACCTCTTCGGAGCTGATGATGGTCGTTCTCCTCATTGTCCAGGTGCTGAAGATCTTGATACTCTTTCGTCATGATAAACCCGGCACTGGACCTGGGACAGTCCAGGCAGAGGTTGGGGCTGAGGCTGAGGCTGAGGCTGAAGGGAACGGGACCTGGAGGGTGAGGTCTGATCCCATTTTACCTCTGACCTGTAACTGCATGGAGACCCTTCTTTCCTCTAACCCCTCCCAGGCCTGACAGCTGCCATTTTCCCACCCAGTATCCACACACACACACAGGGCCCCTTCACCCCCTCCTGCAATTGTTCTCCCTCCCCCTCCCCCACCTTATTACTGAAGTTCTGGAGGCCTGACTCCCAGGTCCTTCAAGGTTATGCAGATCCCAGGCTAAGGAAGGGGCTGAAGCCTGGAGAATTGGAGTAGGTGGCCAGCCCTGAACAGTGGGAGGGGAGGAGGCAGGATCCATACGAGGGCCAGGGGCCCTGTGCGTCTGTGCGTATGGGTATCTGTGTGTCAGAGCACACAGAATCTGGATCTCCAATGTTCGGGACTTTGGCCAGTAAACAAAGATGGAAATGGATTTGAACTTGGGGGTGTGTGGGGGTGGGGGTGGGGGATGGGTTGCCTCTGCTTCCCCCCCCCAAGGGGAGCCTTCTAGTCTGTCCCCACACACCACATGCCAGTAACCTCAGACCTCATTGAACCATTTGTGAAGGGGAGCAGGCCTGGGAGCAGTGGGCTGCAATTTGTTATTTCCCCTCTGTCTCTGCCCCTTTTGCTCCATACCTCTGAACTTCCCAGAATTGTGGGTGTCTCCAAATATCCATGACCAGGATCAGAGGGACCGACTAGGTCCCTGCTGTTGCCCAATCCGGGTCTGTGACCCAGGAGGCTGCAGATTCCTGTGGGCTGGGCTGCAGGCTCCCCAGCCAGCCTACCCTGACTCCCTCACTCTGAAGTCCTCCAAGTAGCAGGATTCAGAGGAGTGAAATATGGGGCAGAGGGGAGTTGGGTTGGTGCTGATGAACCTTCACTGACTCCCACTGTGTGCCCCACGTCTCTTCACTCCTTCACTTCTCCCGTTATCCCCCAGCACCACCCATTATGCTGAAGAGAAACTTGAGTCCCTGGAAGGCAAGATGCTAAATCGTGGGCTTCAGAGAAGATTGTCTGAATTCAAATTATGTTAACTTGGAAACTGGGCAGCATTAAAGATGCTAACAAGTCTCCCTTAAGGTTCCAAATGTGAAGTTGTACAAATCCTGCTTTATAGATATTTCAAGGAGAAAACTAGACTTGAGTTGTCTAGATGGTGTGAGACATTCAGGAACACATCACTTGCAAAAAGGGTGACAGCTCTGTGCGTGCCCTCATTTGTCTGTGTCCTGAAAGCCCTTGTGTTGTTTACATGTGCTGGGCCCATGGCCAGTGATTTGGGTGACAATTGGGTTGTGAATTTAATACTCTCTGATGTTATCGCTTACAATCTGGTTTATTCAGGTCAGAGTAGTGGTGACTCACGCAGAGGTAGGGAACATAGGAAGAGGGTCCACCTTCTTGGTCTGGATGCTGGTCACGTGGTGGTGCCCAGTTTGCAAAACTGCAGAAAGCCCTACACTTATTAATTGTGCATCTTTCTGTTTGCATGTTATACAGGGATAAGATGTTTTGAAATCCGGTTTCCACCCTATAACCATGTCCCCCAAACTCACTGTTTAGGGAACAGTGCTTGGACTAATGCTGAACACGTGTGTATGTTTGTGTGTGTGTATATATATGTATACATACGTACATACATACATACGAATTTCTGCTTTTTTTATTTGTATGCTTTATAATACACATAACAGATTTCTGCAGTTGCACATATGTATTAATTATCTATTGCTACAAAATAATTACCCCAGCCAGGAACAGGGCACGTGCTTTTAATCCCAGCAATTCTGGAGGCTGAGGAGGAGGATCTCAAGTTTGAGGCTGGCCTCTGCAATTCAGCAAGAACTGGTCTCAAAATAAAAAATTTAAAAAGGGCTGGGGTGGGGCTGAAGGGGGGGCTCAGTAGTAGAGCACTTGCTTGGCATATGTGAGGTTCTGGGTTGAATCTCCACCACCGCAAAAATAGGAATAGTAAAATTTAAAAGGACTGGGGATATGGCTCAGTGGTAGAACCCTCCTGGTTAAAGCCCCAGTACTGAAAAAATAACAATAATTACCCCAAAACTTGAACTTAATGAGCACTCATGCTCTCGCTCAGCTTCTGAGGATCAGGGTGCAGTTTAGCCGACAGGTTCTGGCCCAGTGTTTCTCACAAGGATGCAGCCAAGATTTCAGTCAGCCGTGTTCATTTGAAGACTTAACAGAGACTGGAAGATCAACTACCAAGGTGACTCACTCACAAGGCAGGCAACAGTGCTGGCTGTCTGCGGGAGGCCTTGGTTCCTCGCCACAGGACTACTTGAAAGTCTCAAGACATGGAAGCTGGCTCCTCCCAGAGCAAGAGATCTAAAACCATCATTCCTTTTATGGCCTAGCCTCCGAAGAAACAGCCCATCATTTCCACTCTGTCCTACTGGCCTCAACGGTCAGGTCAGCCCTACTTGCTGTGGGAGGAGACCACACAAGAGTGTGAGTCCCAGAAGAGTCACTGGGAGCCATCTTGAAGGATGAGTGGACACATGGGGGAACACGTACTCAAACACATTTTATTGACAGGTGCACGCAAGCAACACATTTAAAGACCGTGACTATAAATTATAGGATGCATGAACAGTCGCAGGCAGGACGGTGGTGAGGTCAAATCTCTGAGTTGAAAGATGCCTGGCTTCCATGAGGGAGATAGGTCAGAGGCCCCCAGGCAAGCAGATCAGTCAGGAGGCCACTGTAGGTCCCAGAGAAAAACTACAAGAATTGAGACCAGGGACTGGAGCGGTGGCTCAGCGGTTACGGCACTTGCCTGGTACGTGAGAGTGCGCAAGTTCAAACCCCAGTGCCATGTACACAAGGAGGTCTCGGAGCAATGAAAGCCACATGGAAAACTAAATAAAAATTTATTCTCTCACACTTAAAAAAATTGAGAGCCTACAGGAAGAGCCACATGGACACAACTTTAGCAGAGGAATGGAGTGGACCTACTTACTACTAAAGGTGTAATAAGAGAGAGAATAGCACTGGCGGAGAGGGCAGCAATGTACCTGACCAGGGTCCAGAAGGCTTCTGGGGATGGGTCTGGAGCCCCACAGGGATCTCTGTGCTGCAGAGCCTGAAGGCAGAGTCCTGGGCACAGTCCAATGCGGCAAAGTGCTCTGAGCCAAGCCCACACAGTAAGAGGGCAGAGTAGAATGCAAGCACCCAGGACCAGGTCCCTGCCAGTAAGAGGAGCAGAAGAGGGAATCCCAGAACTGCCATCTGGGAAGTGGGTGCAACCTTCAGGGCTTGCTGGGACCCCAAGGGCCAGATCAAAGTCTGCCAGGACCAGAGAGAGAAATGAGCCTCCCATCAGGAGTCAGGAAGAAGGTAGCATTTTTCAGGCCTGGGAGGCCTGAGCAGCTGGTGATCAGAGGAGAAGGGGCTGGCAGAAAGGGAACGAATGGACCTTGAGAATGGGCAAGCTGGGGGTCCCCCCAAAGGAGGTTAAGAGGGGATGGGCTGGAGCGGTGGCTCTGTGGTTATGGCGCTTGCCTGGCATGCGCAAGTTCACAGGTTCAAACCCCAGCAACCCACGTACACAGCTAAGTGTTAGAGCAACGAAAGCCATGTGAAAAACTCAATAAAAATTGATTCTCTCTGTATCTCTCTCTCTCACTTTAAAAAAAAAAAAAAAAGAGGGGAAAGACCTGAAACCCAATATCAGACAGCACTGGGCTCACCTTGCTATCATCTGGAAAGTGTGTTTAAGGCCCATCTCAGAGAGCCATTGTCAAGGTCAAGTGAGACAATGAGTGAAAAACACTTGTCACAGCACCTGCACATGCTGGCCGCTTTGATTCATTCTATTGTTCTTGCTAACAGCACAGTCAAGAGCTGAACTGGACCTCTGAAGCATCTTTGTGTGTACAGGAAAGAGGGAATCGGGAATCAAGACAACAAAGGATGTCTCTGCACACCCAGAGGGTGACTAGCTATTTTGTTGAGACAATCCTGGAACCCCAGGAGGATGTCTGAGTTCCAACAGCACCCTTCCCTTCTGCAGAAGACACTGGAGCTGCCTTGGCCCTTGCCCACCCCTCTTAGGACACTTCCAATCTCATGTGTGGGATGGACCCACACTGATCTTGCCCCGGAGCCTAAAGCTGGGGGATATACCTCATGCTTCTGGCACCCCTGGACCCCAGAGAACGTGGCGGATCTCAAGAAGTGGCTCAGTGCTGATTTTTCAAAGAGGGTGGCCTATGGGTCCCCATAGTTAGGAAAGACTGGGCAGAGCCAGGGCTGAGAAAATCAGGCAAGGTTAAGAGAGATGCACTTGGGCTGGAGGGCTCAGCACCTCGGGTAGAGGCAAGGGAAGTGGAGACTGCCGCGGCTGGATGTAGGAGGTGGTGTAAAATATGAATGGACACAACTGCCTCTCTCAATGGGCTTGAATGTCCCCACCTCTGTAGTTGATAGGGACCTTGTCCTCCAGGTCTGTCTGAACTCTGATTCTAGCAGAGTTTTTCTGCATCCTGACTCACATCTTCCCAACTCCACTCTCTGTCCCAGGCACACCCCAACTTGCCAGCCTTGGGGCAGCTGAGATTCTGTGACCCATGACCCTCTCTATGCCTTTTTTCTACTTTCATTGTTTTGGTACTGCAAATTGAACTCAGTGGGGATATACCACTGAGTTATATCCCCAGTCCTTTTTAATTTGAGACAGGGTTTCCTAATTATGCCTAGAATTTACAAGCTTCCTGCCTCAGCTGAGATTCACAGGCATATGCCACTACTCCCAGCCCTCTTTCCTAATTTTAAAGGGTGAGAATTTAAGAAAAATTTTAAACTCCAAATTAGCCAAGGTTTTATTTAACTTCCAAGTTTACCCAATAATTGACAATAGACCAAGAGGTCACTAGCAATCATCATTTCCATTTCCTACTGTTGCCAGGCACCGAGCTAAGAGCTTTACAAGTACTGTCACCTTTATTTCTCAAGAAGTCTGCAAGACAGTTACTAATTCCACTTTACAGCTAGGGAACCAGGCTGAGAGGGTAAGCTTGCCAGAAGAGACGGTGGTGCCACATATCCCCATCTTAACCTCAGCAACAACCTCCCGGCTCCCTGCTGTATGTTCTCCACCAGCTCCCAGGGCCACCTTGCTGAAACAGAAACCCTGTCCCTTCACAGCCTTCTGACAGTTTATTGTTGTCTTGTTTTTTGTACTGGGAGGTGAACCCACGGGCACTAAACAAATCTCCAGCCCTTTCCATATTATATTTTGAGACAGGGTCTCACTAAGTCACACAGGGCCTCGCAAACTTGCTGAGGCCGACCTTGAACTTGCAATCCTCCTGCCTCGGCCTCCTGAGTTCCTGGGAGTATAGGTTTGCGCCTTTGCATAGGGCCCTGGCAGCTTTTTTTATGGCACTTGAAATAAAATCCATTTAAAGGTCTATGTGCCAGGCCTTTCTTATTTCCCGGACCCACTAATTCTCTCTGCCCTGCTCTACCCCAGTGCCCTCCTTTTGTCCTCCCTCTTTCCAAACTTACCCCTGCCTGGTTATTGCCCTACTTGGTACACTCCCCTCACCCCAGTCTTTGTCAGCGTTCCTGTCTTAGCTCAAATGTTGCTCCAAGAAGAGGCCTCCCTGGCCACCCTGTATAAACTACCAAGGACACAAGCCCAGTAGTTGTATTATTTGCTTAATAATATTTCATTATTTCAAATATCTGTCATTCCCACTGGATAAACCCTAAATTCCCTGAAAACAGAGATGTTGCCTTCTCAGCATTTTGAGCACTGGCTGGCACTAAGGAAGAGCCAAGTAAGTATTCATTAAAAGATTTAAAGTGGGGCTGAACGGTGGCTCAGCGGTTATGGCACTTGCCTGGCATGCACAAGGCTGCGGGTTCGAACCCCAGCACCACATACACAACCAAGTGTCAGAGCAATGAAAGCCACATGAAAAAATAAAATTGATTCTCTCTCTCTACAAAAAAAAAAAAAAAAAAAAAAAAAAACAGATTTAAAGTTGGTGAGAAGAGGAGCCAGGATTTGAAACCAAGTCAGTTTGGGAGCCCAGGGCTCTCATCCACTAAAGTACCCTGCCTCCTTAAGGCACCAGGGAAGAGTTCTCTATAGAACTTGGAATAATACATCCCAAACTGCTACCATGCAGCCCTCTGGGGAGTATGTGGAACGAAATGGGGACTTTCTTTTTTTTTAAACCATACATATTTCTATATTTGAGTATTAGTCAAGTACTTTATATTTAAAATAATGCATGCATGGGGTTGGGGATTTAGCTCAGTGCCAGAGCGCTTGCCTAGCAAGCACAAGGCTCCAAGTTAAGTCCTCAGCCCTGAAAAAAAAAAAAATAATGCATGCATGCTGGGCATGGTGGCACATGCCTATAATCCCAGCAACACCGGAGGCAGGAGGATCACAAATTCAAAGCCAGCCTCAGCCATTTTAGCAAGGCCTAAGAAATTTAATAAGATCCTGTCTCAAAATAAAAAATAAAAATAGACTGGGGGTGCAGCTCAGTGGTTAAGTGCCCCTGGGTTCAATCCACAGTACCAAAGTAAAATAAAACAATAAAAATAATGCATGAAAATCCCCACTACTCAGGAGGCTGATAAAGATGGGTCAAAAGTTTGAGGCCAGGGGCTGCAGCGGTGGCTTGGCAGTTATGGCACTTGCCTGGCATGTGGAAAGACACGAGTTCAAATCCCAGCACCACGTACACAAGGAAGTGTTGGAGCAAAAAAAGCCACATGAAAAACTAAATAAAATTGATTTTCTCTCACTGTCCCTCTCTCTTTAAAAAAAAAAGGGGGGGGCTGGAGTGGTGGCTCAGCGGTTGCGGAGCTTGCCTGGCATGCACGAGTATGCAGGTTCAAACCCCAGCACCCACGTACACAGCTAAGTGTCGGAGCAGCAAAGGGCATGTGAAAAGCTAAATAAAGTTGATTCTGTCTTTAAAAAAAAAAAAAAGTTTGAGGTCAACCTGGGCAACTTAGTGAGACCTTGTCTTAAAGATTAAAAAGAGCTGACAACCAGGCACGATGGTGCACTCCTGTAATCCCAGGGACTCGGGATGCTGAGGCATGAGGATTCCAAGTTCAAAGCCAGCCTCAGCAACTTAGCAAGACCCTATCTCAAAACAAACTATAAAAAGGGATGGGGATGTGGCTCAGTGATACAACACTTGCCTAGCATGAGAGAGTCCCCGAGTTTAATCCTCCTCCTCCTTCTCATCAGCATGATGCAGAATTCCATGATTCTGCCCCTTCTAGGAAAACTATCCTTAACTGCTTAGGCCTGGACCTGTACGTAGTTTCCTCAGCTCCCAGATTTCTCACGTTAGCCCATAGTAGAGAACCGCACAGCCTCACACCATCTGTTCCTGCCCAGAATCAAGCTAAGAGGATTATTTGTAAAGTGTCCTCTGAAGCAATGTTCCCCCACACACACTAAGACATGAATCACCTGAGAGGTTTTCTACAATGCACACCCCTGAACCCCCTACCAGATTCAAGAGATTGGGTCCTTTGGGACAGGGTGCTGCACAGAACATTTTTTTCAGGGCAATCCACAAAGATGATCACTAGTTTAAGCAACACACCTTCAGGGTTCCCTGCCTTGGTCCTCGAACTGATTTAGGCTGGGACAGTCAGGCCCTCCCCAGGGTCACTGGCCTGGGTCAGTCTTTTGCATCCATCTCTCAGCAACTGTCCAGGATTCAACCACCACAATGCTTAGGGCCCTCTCCCTCAGCTTTCTACACTGCGGACCCTGAGAATCAGAGGGACAAGGGCGTAGAATCACAGCTGGTGCTGGCAGTGGCTTACCTATGTCACCCCTCAGGTAAGAGCTTGCCAAGCATACGAACAGTGGCGGAAAGTTGAGGACCACTTTTCTAACGCAGCAGCAATCTGAGATTTGGTTAGGACCCAGAGCCAGGAAAATATGACTCCCTAAAATAAAAAACTAAAATTCTTTCCCTTTTAAAATAAGGAACTAGGCAATGAACTATTTCCTGTTTTGTCCTGGCTACCAGGAAACTGGGATAGTATTTACCCTCATAGCTCATCCATTTCTCCTATTTATATCTTCAGCATCAAGTTTCTATTTTCCTACTCTATTTGCAAAGCTGCTTCGAATCTTTTCTACAGCAATGGGGCATAAAGAAATCTAACAAATAAATATTCAGCATTCCTTACCAGCAAACCTCTATAAAGATTATCTCAGTTGTCTACAACTTCATGAACATAGTTTCCTCTACACAGACAGTCCCTAACTTACTTATGATGTTTCGGCCTGTGGTTTTCCAACTTGATAATGGTGCAAAAGCAATACACATTCAATAGAAATAGTATTTCAAATTTTGGCCTTTCCATGGGCTGGCAATATGCTGGTCAACATGCTGCAGCTGCCAATCAGGCACATGAGATATTTAATCTTTATTATAGAAGAGGTTTCATGTTGATGGTTTTGCCCAAATATGGGTTAATGTGAGTGTTCTGAGAGCATTTAGGTAGGCAAGGCAAAGCTACACTGTTCATTCAGTAAGTTAGGTGTAGTAAATGCATTTTTTTACTTAAGATATTTTCAACTTATGATGGGTTTCTTGGAATGTGAGCCCATTGTAAGTCGAGAAGCTTCTGTATTTTCCTTTAGGGAACTGCCAACAGAACTGAGACAACCGGGGGAGGGATCAGGGTTGGACTA
>PVKS010044187.1:0-14465 GCA_004027875.1 Aplodontia rufa
CAAAGTTTATATCCATTGATTGCTAATGTTTTGATAATGTTTCCCCCTCAACTGTATTTCTGTATACTTCTAATAAAAAAAAAATTAGTTGCAGGGCTGGAGCGGTGGCTCAGCGGTTTCGGCGCTTGCCTGGCAAGCACGAGGACCCAGGTTCAAACCCCAGCACCACGTACACAACTAAGTGTTGGAGCAACTAAGGCCATGTGAAAACTAAATAAAGTTTTTTCTCTCTTTTAAAAAAAAAAAACAAGATGTGGTTTTAGCTCAAAATTTTTTTTTTAAAGAGAGGGAGAAGAGGGGGTGGGAGAGAGAGAGAGAGAAAGAGAGGGAATCAATTTTATTTAGTTTGCATGTGGCTTTCATTGCTCCAACAGTTTGTTGTGTACGTGGTGCTTGGGTTTGAACTCGTTTCCTTGTGCATGCCAGGCAAATACAGTAACCACTGAGCTACTGCTCCAGCCCCAGCTCAAGTGTTTTTAATGTTTTCCATTTTAGTTGATGTGTAGTGGTAGCTGACTGTGGTTTTAATTTGCATTTCTTTGATGAGTACTGATGGTGAGTGTTATGGTTTGTATAAAAGGTGTCCCCCCAAAGCTCCTGTGTGACAATGGAGGAATGTTGAGGTGAATGTTTGGGTTATTAGAGTCTCCACCCAATTAGTGAATTAACCCCTTAACTGAAGGCAGGTAGGGTGTGGCTGGAGATTGGGGGTCATTGGGGGCGTGACTTTGCATCTGGTGTGGAGTTTCTCTGCTTCGCAATATGATGACTTGAGCTGCTTCCTTCTGCCATTCTTCCTCCCTGATGTTCTGCCTCACCTCGTGTCCCTGAGGAATGGAGCCAAACTTCTATGCACAGAAAATTCTGTCCATAGAAAAACAATTCTTGTCAGACCTTTTAGTCAGATCAGTGAGAAAGCTGACTGAAGCAGTGAGTGTCTTTCGTGCACTTAACAGTGACTGGAATATCTTCTTTTGTGGAATGTTTTCGAATATTTTATAAAGCATTCTCTGTTGTATTGTGTCACTGTAAGATTCTTTATATTTTCTTGGTACTTCTCTATGCGTATATTTCTTTCCCTCTATGACTTGCATTTTCATTTTCTCAACCAGGTCTTCATCTATTAACGAGACTTTAAAGAAATGCACACTAGGTAATTTATTTAACAACAGGATTTGCTGCTTACGGTTCTGGAGGCTGCAAAGTACAAGGTCAAAGTGCCAACACTGGTGCCTGTTAGGCTGCTGTGTGCGTCCATGGTCTGCTTCCATCTGCACTTCACTGTTGTCTTGCTAAATTCTGAGCCTGATGTTTTAACTACTTTTTCATATTTTCTTTCATATTTATTGCCAACCAAAATCATTGCTACACATTTTACATCTTTAACTCATAAAACCTGTTCCCTTGGGTCATGTAAGTTGGACATGAATCGAGATTTAGTGGAATATACTTGTTTAAACTCTTGGCTATTTGTCATATGAATAACTCTGTAGATTGCTTCATCCCTGCTGTATCGAGGGTTTGAGCACACAGTATTGGCAATCCACGTCTACTTGCTTATATTCATGGTAGTGGATAAAGGATACAGACATTTTGCATTGTTTGGTCTTATTGTTTAAGAAAACATTCCTATACAATTGGATTAGCAGAGCTAATTTCCCCATCCTGGTATTAAGAGCTTTATAAGAAGAGGAAGAGAGACACAAGCTGGCATAATTGCTGTCATGCCATGTGATAGCTCCTCAGCCATGTCATGATGCATCAAGGGCCCTGAGCAGATGGCGAGCAGATATTGGCACCATGGTGTTAGACTGCCACGCTTCACACCATGAGCCAAATAAACTTCTATTCTTTTTTTGTTTAAAACGAGAGAGAAAGAATCAATTTTTGTTTGGTTTTTCATGTGCCTTTCATTGCTCCAACACTTTGTTATGTACATGGTACTTGGAGTTTGAACCTGCGTTCTTACTGCTGAGCCACCACTCCAGCCCCTAAACTTGTATTCTTTATAAATCACCTGGTCACAGGTGTTATTTAACATTAAGAACTGTCCCATTTTTTGAACAGATAAATACTAGAATGTACTCATGTGCATTGTGTTCTGTTTATATTGTGACCATTCCAAGACCCTCTCAACTTCTGATGACTCCTCCAGCTCTTCCTGCCTCTCACTATCCTCAGGCTCTCATGGGAACATAGTCGCAAACCCAGAATTTATAATGGGTAGACACACACATCACTATTTCTCTGCCCTCTACTTGTCCCAATATTGTTCAATTGATTTCTCTTCTGCTAAAATCACCCAGTTTTTTCATTTTTTTTTTCTTTCAGCTAAGACTACTCATTTATCCTTCAGCTAAATGCCTATCTCTACCATCTCAACACCAGCTGAGTTAGGACTTCCTCCAAACTCAGGTATGTTGAACTTCACATGTTTGTCTCCCCTTCTTATTGTAAATATCATAAGAAGACAGCAAAAATAAATAAATTTCCACCAAAACATACAACTTCAAAATGTATAAAGATAAAAATGCGTGATCAGGTGTAATTTGTCTCAAAATATTTACTCCTTTCCAAGCTGCTTGGAAGATTGCAAAACAATAATAACACACAAAAGGCCCTTTAGAAAGCCATAAGGAAGCCAGGTGTGGTGGCGCTTGCCTGGGAAGCAGAGATTGGAGGATTGAAAGTTCAAGACCATCATCAGCAATTTAGTCAGGCCCAAAGCAACTGAGTGAGACCCTGTCTCAAAATAAAAAAATAAAAAAAGGCTGGGGAAGGGACTGCATTGTAAGGTACCTCTAGATTTAAATTCCCAGTATCAAAAGAAAGAAACTAAAAAGAAATCCATATGGATGTTGCAATCAATTAGCATTAGGGGAAGAGGCTGCAATCCCATGACACAGGCGCTCCCTCACATACATTTGTATCAGTGGCAGACAAACACATGGAACAAAACAAAGACAACTGAAGAAAATGATTGATAAAAGCATATACTTCAATAAATAAAGTAGTTACAACTTTTGCACTGCAGATCAAGTATTATTAAGACAGCTGTGGAG
Source organism: Aplodontia rufa (assembly GCA_004027875.1). Classification (NCBI taxonomy): domain Eukaryota; kingdom Metazoa; phylum Chordata; class Mammalia; order Rodentia; family Aplodontiidae; genus Aplodontia; species Aplodontia rufa. Next base: position 3,063 of record PVKS010044187.1, read on the forward strand.
TCCAGAATCCCTCCTCAGGGGTGAAAGCGAGAAGCCCTCTTCTCACCACTGCCTCTCTTGCCACCCCCACTAGGCAGAATTTGAGACCTGTTCCGTTTTCCTAAGACCATTCTTCCTCTAGCCCCTCACTCTTATTTCTATACCCAGGAGAATTATGCCCATCAGTGATACCTATGAACCCAAGATAGGTCCTCCCAAACACATCTCTGGCTCCGCCTCGGTGTCTCATTGCTCCTTCTTCCTCCTCTGCTCCCCACCAGACCCTATCCACTTCAACTTCCTAGTACACTTTGCCCCAGGTGAAGCCTTTACTGCCCAGCACACTGGCTCAGGATCAAATCGTTGACTGTTTTGATATTTGTTCATCCACAAAACAGTGAATATCAGACTTTTCCCATTTGCAGACACTGAGAGGTGGCTGTCTGAGAATTCAGGATGATCCTCACCGTGGGAACAAGGGGACACAGGTGTGGCATCCTAAAAGATATCAGAGAGATGTTTCCCATACACTCTGGAGCCCTTCTGACATGGTCTCCTTTGGGAGGGATCAGGACAGAGATGCCTCGGACCTAGTGCTCATTCTACTCTTAGCTCAAGTATCTAGAAAATGGAGGGAATATGGGGAGAAAATTCAAGGTCACAGGCAGTGTGACAAGACCTGAGAGGAATAGAGGAGAGGGACTGGGATCAGTGTCATTGGGAACTCTTTCTCCAAAGTTTGTGGGTTTGAAATTTGAGAGGTCAGGTAAAGAATTTAGATGGATTCACCACCACAAAGGCCTTTCTATTTAAAGAGTTGAACCAGGAAAAAGAGCTTCACAGGGAAAGTGCAATTTGGGGTTGGAGATTTGAGTTTGCTTAAAGGAAAAATCAGTACATTTTCCTTTCCAGATAGTCACTTGTTTAATATTCCAGATCCCTCAATGACTGTCCTGGAATGTTGAAGAAACAGATAGTAAACAATTCTGACACCACATCTTTCTAGGTCAAATTCTCTTATTGTTGGCTAAAGTGATTTAAACGGTGACAGGGAACCATGAGAACTCAAGTGAAGCAGAGATGTCATACCCAGAGTGGTCGACGCAATAGCAGCTCATTGATGTTTCAACCCCAACATCTTCCTGTGTTACCTGGTGCTTCATTAAAGGGTGTGTGGCCACATTCTCTTTAATGAGGTCCTAAACTCCTAGACCTCAACTACACTTTACTCTCAAATGTAACTCTAAGATTCCTTCTCCCAATATGTTTACTTTTTATTAGTTCTTTCTAGCTATACATAATATTAGAGTCCATTTTGACATAATTAAACAATCATAGAATATAATTTGCTGTTGTTCAGTTCCCTGAACTTTCCCTTCTCTCTTGCCTTTCCCTGTTCCCTTTTCTCTGCTCTACTGATCCTTCTTGTACTTTTTTACAAGTTTCATTTTTTAAATAATGCCTTGTGGATGTATATGAAGACCAATATGCTGTTAAATTTTTTTATTTCTAATTGAGGCAAAAGACACATGACATAAAATGCACCATCTTTACCATTTTTAACTATGTATGGTTCAGTACGGTTAAGTATATTTACATTAGATGCAACCAATGTCTAGAACTTTCCCATCTTATAAAACTGAAACTCTGTAGCTATTAAATAGCAACTTCTCATTTCATTTCTCCCAGTTCCTGGCAACCACCATTCCACTTTCTGTTTCTATGAATCCTATTGTTAGATACCTCATGTAAGTGGAATTACCCAGTGTTAGTCCTTAGTGTGACTGATTATTCCACTTAACAAATGTTCTCAAGATTCATCCATGTGTTTGAATTTTTCCCATTTCTTTCAATATATGTAGATACACATTTTCCTTATCCATTCCTCCACTGATAGACACTTGGTTTGCTCCACTTCTTGGTTATCATGAACATGAACATGGATATTCAAGTATCTGTTGCTGATCCTGCTGACAGTTCTTTTGGATATTTATCCAGAAATGGGATTAGTGGAGCATATGGCAATTCTATTTTTTTAAGAACTGCCACACTATTTTCCTTAGCCTTCCAATATTTTCCACCTATATTACATATCATCTTTTTTCTAACCAACTCTGGAACCTATTAACTACCATTCTACCTTAGTCGAGGTAATATTTTTTTATTGTCATGGGGAAAGACGGCCTGGTTTGGACTGAAATTCCCATTTCAATGTCCTGCCTGGCATTAGTGACTGCACAAGAGCAGGCAACTCGAAAAAGCTGGGCCAGAATCAAAACGCAAGGAAACACATCAGGAAAAGGTTTCTATGCTCAGAACCCCTGCCTTCACCCATCCTTCACCATGGAATCCTCCCAGTCCTTTCTCTAAAGAAAGAATTTTATCAGGCAATTCTTCTGCCCGCTTTTGATTGCAGGACTGATGGGCCTTTCCATCCAGAACTTCTCCCAGGGATACCTAGGAAGGGAGAATCACGGTGAAACCACTCAAAGAAAGACCTGTGCTGCCACTGTCACCACAGACACAGGCTCACCAGTGAAGGCACAGTCAGTGAAAGCTCCAAGAGCCACTTCCAGCATAAGAGCCACAGGGTGAAAATATCAGAACTCTGAAGAAAGGGCCGCACCCAAGTATACTCTACCCATCAATGTATTATATTATATGATGCTAAGAGAGAAAGAGGGCCATTTTCTTGTATTTATTTATTTATTTATTTATTTATTTATTTATTAGATGGAAATAGAGATACAATTGAGGGGGAAACATTGTCAAACATTCAAGAACCAATGTATATATACTTAGTTATCCAGGGCTAATGCCATATCATGGATGTCCAGCTTGGGTTCCCCCTGTTGCTTTTTCCCCCAGAAGAACCCTTGAGTTAAATGGATATCTCATGTAGGACAGAGATCTGCTTCTGAGATGATTCCCCCATATTCCCACCCTCAGTCTCCTAGGAGTTCTTCCTACCCCCTCTACCCCCCAACCCCCTTTCTACACCTTCAAGTGTCCTAGGGAGTCGTCTCCCTGTTGCATTGAGAAAAGAGGGACATTTTCTACGTTGGAGCTTTCTAAATCATTCTCTTAATGTTACAACTTCTAAAGGATATGCACCAGGTAAATGAAAATTAAGGTAAAGATTGGAATTTAAAATTTTTAAAAAATTTTTTAATTTAAAATTAAGATAAAAGGCCTGGAGATATAGCTCAGTGGTAGCAGGCTTGCGTCTCAGTTACAAGGCCCTGTGTAGATCCAGGTATCACCAAAACAAAACCAAAAACCAAACCCAAAAACCTCTCAACCATTAAAATTAAGATTAATGCTGGAAAGAGATATATAAGATAACTGCAAAATGAAAGAAATCTGAGTTGTTATTAGATAGGATTGAATTTAAGGCAGAAAATATTAAAACAACAAAAGATAGTTTACATTACTTAAAGATAATAATCTACAATTAAGATATAACTTTTCTTACAAATTGTACAGAAAAAATATCAAAACTTAAAAAACTGGATATGGTGATGCAAACCCAATCCCAATTACTCAGGAGACTGAGACATGAGATCCCAAGTTTGAGGCCAGAGGGGGCAACTTAGACCCCATGTCTCAGTATAAAATGGGCTGGAGGTATAATTCAGTGGTAGAACACTTTCCTAGCATGGTGGGGAGGTGTGTATGTGTGTGTGTGTGTGTGTGTGTGTGTGTAACAAAAACTATAGGAAACAAGAAAAATTATCCAGATACTCATTCCTAGAACGAATTTTTAATTAACCTCTTTGGTCCATGACATATCAAAAGGTCCAAAAATAAGCATCAAAACAAAATAGCTAAATAACAAAATTAGGAAAACCTGTTGGAAATATATGAAATACTATTCCAAGAAAACAGAGAGTATACATTCTTTTGAAATGTTTGGAACTATCACACAAATTTATAAAATAGAAACCCTCAAATATATAAAAGATCCAAAGATTAGCATTAGCAATGAACTTTTCACATGACTAGATTTTAAAATTCTGATATAAAGAAACTATTAGAGTCAGGTGTGATGGGGCACACCTGTAATCCTAGTGACTGGGGAGGATTAGGCAGGAGGATTGCAAGTTCAAAACCAGACTCAGCAACTTAGCAAAGTCCTAAGCAATTTAGTGACATCCTGTCTCAAAAAAAAAAAAAAATGAAAATAGAGCTGGGGATATTGCTCAGAGGTTAAGCACCCTGGTTCCAATCCCTGTTACAAAAAACAAATAAACAAACACTATTAGGAAAAGAAGCATCACTGTCAAATATCCTATCCCAAACAAATAATATGTTAACCAGCAAATCAAATTCAATATTTCAAAATATCTAGAAAACAATAATAAGAAAAGTACTTCGTAATGGAGATTATGGTATAAGGCAAAGCAGGGCTCGTAGATGAAAACCAACAATCTATTAAAAATACAGGAAGAAGTGGCTGGAGTGGTGCCTCAGCGGTTACGGCACTTGCCTGGCATGCACAAGATCGAGAGTTCAAACCCCAGCACCACGTACATAACTGTGTCTGAGCAATTAAAGCCACATGAAAAACTAATAAAATTGATTCTCTCTTTCTCTTTCACTGTCACTCTTTCCCTTAAAAAAATACAGGAAAAAAAAAGACAGGCAAGTAGAGGAGATGGAAGGAAAAATATGCAAAATAAGAAATGGAAAAAATAGCAATAAAAAGAAAAATCAATAAATGTAAACATGTTGTTTTAATCAACTATGCTAAAAATTTTGAAAATATGAATGAGATTATGATTTTCCAGGAGCAATAATTAGTAAAAATTGCAATTAAAAATTACGGAAATGGATTTATTAAGAAACAAAACCAGCCAGGTGTGGTGATGCATTGTGTCTGTAACCCCTGCAACTCCTGCAACTCAGGAGGCTGAGGCAGAAGGATCATAAAGGCTGAGGCCAGCAAGGGCAACTTAGCTATACCTTGTCTTAGAATAAGAAAAATGGAAAGAGCTGGGTGTGTCGCTCAGTGCTGCAGCGCCCCCTGTGTTCAATCATAGTATGGCAAGAAGAGAAACAAAACCAAATCATACATTGCACATAAAAATGACACAAATATGGAAAGTTTACTAATAGCCAGCAGCACGCTTCAAGGTAAGAAGCATTACACATTTGTGTCACCCTAATTGCTTATACAATTATTTTCCTTTAGTATGTTTGCTTAGTTTCCCCAGTCAGGATCTGGTAACCCATATCATCACCCTCCTTTCCACCCAATACCAGGTCACAGCACATGATCAGTGTATGTGAACAGTCCTGTATGTCTCCAGAGTATAGCTGCATAATATCAAAATGCCTGCTTTAAACCTCTGTCCAACGCTTCTGTGCAGTGTGGGTGTGACTGAGAAAACTGTCAATGTTTTGGAGAGGGGTATAATTTTTTGGCAGGGGATTGAACTCAGGGCCTCAGACTTCATAGGCAAATGCTCCACCACCACGCTACATCCCCAGCCCCAGTGTTAAGTGTTTAACAGACATTTCCTCAGACCCAATGACAGAGTCATCATCCCTGTGATCCACTGAGGTGTCCTCTTCCTGCAGTCAGAGCACAGGGAACCATCACAGCCACGCATGGAGGAGCCTGGTGGTGAAATGTGCTCTGCAGAATGTGGAAGAAACTGCAGCTGGAAGCAGCACTGAGAGCCAGGGAGGAGCTGGAAGAAGAAAAGGGAACTGAGTTTGAGAAACAGATTCCCATTCTAAATATTCTCTAACACTCTTCTATAATCTCCTCCCGTTTCTCCCTCAGTCCATTACCATCTTTAAAAAAAATAAGAGTAAGACTGAAAGAATCAGTTTTATTTATTTTTTCATCTGGCCTTCAGTTCTCCCACAGTCAGTTGTGTATGTGGTGCTGGAATTTGAATTTGGGTCCTTCAGGATGCAAGTCAAGCACTTGAACTGCCAAGCCACTGCTCCAGCCTGTCCATTACCATCTCTTTTATTTATTTATTTATTTATTTATTTATATGTTTTATTTATTTATTTTTAAAGAGAGAGGGATGGTGAGAGAGAGAGTAAGAGAGGATCAATTTTATTTAGTTTTTCATGTGGCTTTCATTGCTCAGACACTTTGTTGTGTACGTGGTGCTGGGTTAAAACTCGGGTCCTTGCCCATGACAGGCAAGTGCCATAGCGCCATAAAGGTGAGCCACCGCTCCAGCCCCTTTCTATTTATTTTTTTTTAATTTTTTTTAGAGAGAATGAGAATCAGTGTTATTTAGTTTTTCAGGTGGCTTTCGTTGCTCTGAGACTTCATTGTGCGCATGGTGCTGGGGTTTGAACTCGTGTACTGGCACATGCCAGGAAGTGCTGTAACTGCTGAGCGCTCCAGGCCACCATTATCATCTTAACATAAGTCCCACGACTATACTTTTTCTAGCACTTCCTCCCCGGTTGCTACTATAAGAATTTTTCTTTCTGTTAAAGAGCAATTTCCTTCTCCAGCCCTTGTCAAATTTAAATAAACTCAAAGGAGAGAAGAGAAAAAGGGACGAGATGAGTGACTTTTTAAAAAAGGCAAGAAGCACTGACCTCCTTATTATGTCACTTGGGCCCTGGAAAGGAAGAGAACACACACTGTTATGGAAACTGTGTTCTCAGGAGCCTTCAGCTGTCCCTGTGGGATCACTGGGGAGCAGGTTCAGAGCAGGACCACACAGAGCTATTCTGAGGGGCTTGAAACTGCTGTTCTCCACCGCAGAAGTAGTTTATAGGGACACATACTTTCCCCTCCTTTCCTCTTCTCAGGTCCTGATTCTCCCCACCAGGAAGCCTTCCTGGATTTACAGATAGACAATAATCTTTTTAGAATCCATCATCTCAGGTGAAGACTGAAATCTCAGTCTGTCTTAGAAGTCTCTATTCTGTTGGCCCCTCTTACTCCTCTCCTCTTTTTACTTCTTCCTCACTTAAACTGACTCCTCCAGAAAGGTGGCTCCCTTCACTCTGTCCCCTTCCTGTCTTATCCATCTTCCTCTTCCTATCTTCTCAGCACCTGCACCCACCTCCCACACATATGCCCAGTTTATTATCACAGTCATTCCTCTATGTCTAACCAATGTGCTGCCAGCCCTTGCCAAGGGAAAGGGGCAGTAGAGTCCCCTGCAATTTAGGGCTTTAAACCTATTGGATGGCTGATTAGCTATTAAAGAACTCAATAAATTAGAAAAGCAAAAACAAAACAAAACAGAAGCACACCCCTCATCTCTCCCTTTAACGGAGAGGCCAAACCGTTGCTGTTCACAGTGTAAGGATTTAGATACAATTTACTTGCAAAAGTTCCAGCGCTGACAGCTGAACCTTCTAACTCAGGAATCAGAGTCCCAAGCTGGACACCTCCTCGGAGCCCCTTACTGATGTGGCTGCTCCTCCCTGCCCTGAGTTCTGGCTACAGCCCCACCAGCAAGCCCAACAGGACCTGCTCCCTTTCTCTCAAGCAATGATGGCCCTGTCCAAACACTGTGAAAATATCCTGCCTGTGGCTCTGAGATTTTGTCCACAGTAAATACAGAAAGGGGATGAGGATTTCTTCTGTGAGGTCAGAACACACTAGAACATGTGTGAGAGCTTCAGGGGCTGAGTTTAGAGCAGGAATCCTCCCATCACCCTCCTCATGATCCCCTCCACAATCACACACCCCTCTCCCCCAAAACATTCTCCTCCAGGTACACAGAGAGCTCCCTGGAGGGTTCTACAACAGGGCCTTTCATGCTTGTGTGGACTGAGAATTCTGAATTCTATCTCTGTCTCCCTTCAGAATCTTCAGATGGCTTAGAATTTTACCCTATGGAAATCAACATGAATAATCTCAAGTTTCAGATGAAAATGACCTCTTATAAGCTCTGGGTTCATCCCCAGTATAGGGGGTGGGGTAAAAAGAAAAGAAGAAACTATCCACAGGAAAGAGGGAGATGCAAAGCGATTCCACAGTGAAATCAGACAGCATTTAACCCAATGTACTGTGGAAATAGACACCTGGAGCAGGGTCCATTCTAGCAATGCAGAGGAAACAGTGAGCACTCACGACTGAGAGCAATTCCTCAAAAGTGAAATAAAAGAGTCATCTACTATCATTACAACTACTGAGACTAATGGCATACTTTTAATTTTTATTTATATGGCCCTTTTCCTTCCAGAATGTGGACAATTGAAATTAAAATTAATCAATAATATGAAAACAGAAGAAAATCAATACTGAAAGTGAAGGAGGGGATGGGTGCTGTTTTAGCCCATTTTCTATTACTATAATAAAACACCCACAGCAGAATCACTTTATAAAGGAAAGAGGTTCATTTAGCTCACAATTCTGAAGGTTTGAGGGCATTGCACTGCCATCAGCTCAGCTCTAGTAGGGACCACAAATATTACATGCTGAAGAACACACCATTTGAAGCTATACACTGAGAGGCTGGTGTTCTATGTTGCTGATGGAAACCTGATACAAATGACTCAAAAACAACACATGCAGGCATTGAGTTAGACTTGCTGTATGGCTGCAGCTATGGAAATCAGTGTGTTTGAATGTGTCCCTCAACCTTTACATGTTGGAAACTGAATCCTGCAACACTGTGGAGAGGTGGTATTTTAAAGTGGTGATTAGGTCCTGAGGGCTCTGCCCTCATTAGGGGATCAATGCCATTATTATGGGAGTGGGTTTTGTCATCACTGGAATAAATATAAGAAGCTGAGTTTTGGCCTCCCCACCTTCTCTCCCCCTTGTGGTACTGAAGCCTTTGTGGTGTTCAGTGCAGCAAGAAGGCCCACACTAGATGCTGCACCTTGACCTCAGGCCTCTCAGCCTCTAAAACCATCAGCCTCTAAACTTTTGTTCATTATAAATTACCCAGTCTGTAGTATTCTGTTATAGAAGCACAAAACACCCCCAGATAGAAAAAAAACAGTTTTATGATACAAATTCAAAAATACAGTTACCAAAACTTTCCATACAAAAGTAGTTGGACCATCACACATGTTATAAGGACCATCATTTAAAAAAACAAAGATTAAAAGTATTGGTAAGAATGTGGAGAAAAGGGAATCTGGGTATAAAAACAGGAAATATTCTCTACAGAAACTGGAAAAAAAAAAAAAGATGGGAGCAGAAGGTCAGACTCAGGTCTGAGCCTATGCTAACCAAGTCCACACGCTGATCTCCCTGTCCATGGTCCAGGAGACAGGACAAGCCCAGGTGATGCTTGAGTCCCTGTCATCACAGGTCCTGGATGGATGAGGTTCAACTGAAGGGACAAGGACTAAGGAGCAGGGAAGATGACCCAACTGAGGGGCAACCACAACAAAGCCCAGGAGGGACTGAGCACAGCTTGGGTGCCATCTTGTCCACCCTCAGCGCCTCTCATCCTCTTGTCCCCACCTGCAGTAGACTCAGCACAGCAAACACATGAATTCTGGAAGGTTTCAGGTTTTATTTTCTCTCTGAAATTTTAGGATTCTTGCTTTCATTTATTTAAATCATAGCAACAATTTGAAATACAAAGTAGCATCCAGATTCCATTTTCAATAGGGAAGGAGGAAACCACAGCTCAGGGCAACATCAGCTAAATCAGGAATTGAGACATCCCAGCCCCTCCTCTGGTACTCAGGAAAGTTGATTCAGGAGGAGAAAGGACAGTGTGGGGAGGGCTCTGGGTGCTCAGCGATGGGCTTCTCTCCATTTCCTCACATTATGGTGACAGGAACACAAACAGGTAGACATAGTTAGATGTCACTTGCACAAAGAGAACTCGGGACCTATTGAAGTCACAGCAGGGAGCAGGAAGAGAACCAGACAAGTCCTGTGTCACAGAAGGCAGCTGTCTCACCTGTAAAAGAAAGTATTATGAGCAAATTCAGATCAGTCACTGTAAGTGGAGACACTCTGAAAAATCCATTAAACTCTCAAAATGTCCAAATCCAGAGTCCCCGAAACCCAGGGGTCTCCCCATGATCTACCCTCTACCCCAGGCTCTCACCTTTTAAGGAGTGAGAGACACATCAGAGCCCTGGGCACCGTCATTACCTGGACAGAACAAAAACAGAACCTGGTCAGAGACCACAGGAGAGGAGGCTATGGAGGAATTATGGGGTGGATCAGCTCCCCCTTCCCTCCCCTCTGCACTACCCAATGATCTCAGGGATCACTGTTCTTTACACTTACAGGCAGCTGGAGCATAGATCCCTTTTTTGACCCCTGTGGGAAGAAAGCATCCTGTGAGACAGCAGGTTGGCAACAGGAATTAGAGATATTCCCTAGTTCTGGACTCCAGAGAAGTTTCCAGAACTGTGATTGAAGATGTTGGGAAGGACCAGGAGACAAGAAGACAGGAGCTGTGTGGGGATGGAGCCAACTGCTCTCCTGGAGCTCTGTCCTCAGCAGGGAAATTGCTCTCTGGCCTCTAAGTGCTGGAACCTGGATCCCCATCACCACAAAAATCAGGGGGATAAAATTGCCCATTATTTTCTGTGCGCTTTACAAAGATTAAACAGGGTCCCAGACCAAGAAAGCACATGTGTAGATATTATTTCTCATTAACAAGAAAAGGCACACTTGACCACCACTGGGACAAATTTCAGACCTTGCACTTTCCCTACCTGTGTTTTTCTTCTTCCACCAGACACAAGCGGCCAAAGCTGCAGTGACAACTCCAAGGACAACCAGGCCAGCAACAATTCCCATGGTGGGGATGGGCTGAGGGGGTGGCTCTGGAAGGGAATGGAAGTTAGGCCCTGAACCCCTGCTCTCAGTCCCCACCCTGCTGAAGGTCCCAGAACACCTCCTGCTGTCCTGACACCAGGCCCTGTGCCCTCCTTCCCCTCCTTACCCCATCTCAGGGTGAGGGGCTCAGGCAGCCCCTCGTGATACACATGGCACGTGTATCTCTGCTCCTCTCCAGAAGGCACCACCACAGCTGCCCACTTCTGGAAGTTTCCATCCCCTGCAGGCCTGGTCTCCACAAGCTCCATGTCCTGGGTCTGTTCTTCCCCATCCCGCTGCCAGGTCAGGGTGATCTCCTTAGGGTAGAAGCCCAGGGCCCAGCACCTCAGGGTGACATCTCCTTCAGGTCTGGGATGATGAGTTACTCGTGTCTTTGGGGGATCTGAGAGAAAGAATATGGAAATGCAGATTTTTAAAAATTTCCTGTCCTAGGCTACTGAAGCAGCCCTCCCATGAGCATCTAGAGAATGCACAACAGGATTGGGTGGGGGCGGAGCACGAAACCTAGACAGCCTGGACTCGGACTTCGGGCATAATCTTTTGTTTTTTTTTGTGGAAAGTTCTAGAATCAGGTTGAGACAACTAAGTGTAAGGGGCTTCAGGAGTCTGAGGGGCTTCCTGTACTGAGCTGGGTAGAGGCTGAGAGATGTTTGAAAAATGGAGTCACA
>PVKS010044188.1:0-14471 GCA_004027875.1 Aplodontia rufa
ACCCTCAGCTAGTATAATACTAAATGGAGAAAAGCTGAAAGCATTTCCACTAAAGTCGGGAACAAGACAAGGCTGTCCGCTCTCACCTCTTTTATTCAATATTGTTCTTGAGACCCTAGCAGGAGCAATTAGGCAAGAGAAAGAAATCAAAGGGATAAAAATAGGAAGAGAGGAAGTCAAACTCTCTCTATTTGCTGTTAACAGAGCTTTTAAAGAACATCAGTGCATTAGTAAGGTTTGTGTCATTGTGACAAAAATACCTGACCAAAACAATTTAGAGAAAAAAATCTTACGTTGTCTCATTGTTTCAGATATTCAGTCCATGACTGGCAGCCTCCAAGACAGAAAGAGCATCATAGGAGAAAGTGGCCTAGGAAAGCTACTACTTAGCTCATGGCAGCCAGGAAGGGGAAAAAGAGAGAAAGAGAGAGACACAGGGGAGAGTAAGGCGCAAGATACAATCCCCAAGGCCAAGTCCACAGTGACCTATTTCTTCCTTGAATCTCACCACACCTACCTACAGTTACCATCCAGTAGTTTATTCAAATTATTATTCTATCAAATGGATTAAACTATTTATGAGGTCATAGTTCTCACAATCCAGTCTTTTCACTTCTAAATATTGCTGCCTTGCTTAACACATGATGTAAGACATGGTTGGTTAAGGTCAAATGTTTAGAGCATGGACAGCATAGGCTTCACCAACTTCAAAGAATCAGATTTTGCAAACAGATAAAAATCCACAAAAAATAAAAGGGAAGAAAATTTGGAGATTTTTTTTTTTGATTCTCTGACTTCTTTTGTTAACACAAATTCTGGTAAACAGTAGACAATCAATAAATATTATTAAATGCTTGAGTAAAGAAAAATTGTAAAACCCTGGGGATTTCTCCCCACATTTATGGTACCTATTCTCAATTAAGGTGTAGTGCACATATGTAACAAATGCCTTTAAGTCACAAAGCTTTGAGCAATAACTATAGATTTTAAAAGTGAAATGTCAAGTCAAGACCATTAGGAAATATTTTATACAATCTGGGTTTTGCTTTTAACTTTTACAGTAAGCTTCCCAGTAATATACATGAGAACATTTGCATTTTAGTTTGCTTTAATTTTTGTAAAATAGGATTATTATCTTGTGCGTAAACTCTTTTCAAATAAATAAGCAAAAAAATAGAAATGGTGAGACTACCAAGCAACTAGTTGGAATGAGAGTTCGGTTTTAAAAACAATAAAATATATATCAGGAAAATTGCCATCAGTGACAAATGTGTACATTTTTTAGCACATCTTAGAATAAATGTTGATCTACCTGGGAGAGAGAGAAATGGAACCTCTCAGTACATTGGAGCTTCACAATATTTAATTTATCCTTTAAAAGTAATATATTTTTAACAAAAGACATAAAAGATGAAATATATATTATGACCAATGTACTTCTATTACTCTGAATAATTTGATAGCATGAATATAAATTAAAAGTTCAATAATTTGTTTTTACTTTCTGGGTTTCTCTTTAAAGTGAATATGTAGGGATGTCTAAAAGCAATTGTTTGATTATCTCATGTACTCTTAATTTAAAAAAGCATTTTACTTTTTATTCCAACATTGTTTCTGATATAACACTGTCAATTCCCAATGTGAAATTCTAAGATAAAGTGGCATTAGCAGAAGCCAGTTGGAATAATACAGTGTTTTAAATGCATATTTGTGAGCTAGTAAAACAAGTAATTATTTAATTCATGCCTACTAAGAGATAGAGATGGAAATTTACTCAAAGAGAAGTCTACTAGACTGTTAGCTCTATCAACAAGACCTGGCTAGAAAGCCAATTATGAATATCTCTTTTGAGTATAATGACTTTATAATCAATGAAAGAAATTTAAATTGAATCATGAAATATATGCAGATCCTTCTAAAATATTTTCTCTTTCTTATTTTACTCAGATGGTTTATAATTTGCCCTTCAGGGTTCCAATTTAAAGGTCACCATGATCCAGAACATGAAGACTCACCATGACCATCAATTCCTTCTCACCTCCAGGACTGGTAGATCTTCTCATTTCTCTGCCTATTTACTCTTTGTTCTCTACTAGCACTCAACATGGCTGAATGGTGATAGTTATTCATGCCAGTATCTACCTGCTGTAAGTCTCCAATGTAGACTATAAGTCCTATGAGAAAACCTAGTTCTCTTCTTTCAAAATCTTGTTCAGTACCTCACACTGTATTTGAATTTCAGGAAACATTTTTTGAATAAAGATCCAATTGAGTGAATAAAATCATTTTTAAAGAACTAAACAAGACCATTTTATTCACTATTTGAGGGACTTCCAGAGAAATAACAAGTACAGATATAACTAATTCGTTTCATGTTTAACTAATTACCATGAGGATAAAAATGTTCTTTTATCATTAATCCATCATCATAATATGACCAATACAATCTTAATTGTATCAGAAAAAGTAAATATATATATATATATATATATATATTTTTTTTTTTTTTTTTTTTAAAGAGAGAATCAATTTTTATTGAGTTTTTCACATGGCTTTCTTTGCTCCAACACCTAGTTGTATAGGTGGGTGCTGGGTTTGAACTCGTGTACTTGCTCATGCTGAGCAACCTCCATAATCACCAAGCCACCACTCCAGCCCCTGGAAAAAGCATATTTGAAACAAAAACTACTAGGAAGGAAAATCACTTAATATGCTTAATATTTCCAAATATTATCTCATCATTACAAAATTGTAATGTAAATCTCTATTAACCTTAGTCCAATATGGTCATGGTTAGCACTGGGGCTGGTAATGCTCTTTTGTTGACTGCTTCATCTAGGCAATTGCAGCAGGTCATCTTATGCTGTGTTCCGTTTACTACTTGTTAGCTTAGACTGCATCTGCTTCATCCTGTATTGATTTGTTTTGGCTGTCCTCCTGGCGTGGCTCAGGGTGCCAATGAAGCTGCACATAGAAAGGCTGCTGTTGTCTTTCTGGTCTTGCAAACACTGCTAGAATACGTGTTCCCTTGTCAGTCCCTCTGCTGACCCAGACAGCTCATACAGGTACTGACCTCACACTCCTCAAGATTTCTCATTTCAGTGACGCTCATTACTCCTGACACAGAGGTGATCCGGAGAACTCTAATTATAGCATGTGGGAGCGTCCAAAGGCCTTGTTTTGCTTCTTGAGATTTGATTTCAGGAAAGCCACATTCGGAATGAAAATAATAGATCTTCCTCTCTGTGGAGTTTTATGTTTCCCCTTTTATACTCTCATTTATCGGAATTCGCTGGTGCCATCTAAAACATGGCAAAGACTACAGTTGGAAAAAAAATGAGGCTTCACAATATTACTTTGAATGTCTAAATTTCTCCTGGCTCTTGGTTGGATTGTTCTGGAAAATGAAAGTTAACACTTGTTTGCCTCCTTACTCTCTTGCTGTGGTGCTCTCCCATCAGTACCTTGACTAAAACATGCTTGCTTTGAAGATCCCCCAGTGACACATACAGAGTGAGATGATTTTACTGGCATTTTCCTTATCTCGAGGTCCTGTTAGTTGACAAGCAGCTCAATTTTTCACCACTTGCATTAAAACTGTGCAAACTGCTGAGTATTTGTTACTATCCTGACTTTATCTTTGTTTAAGATATAATCCTTCATAAAATCACTAAAATACATAGCTAGAGCCCTTAGAAAATAGAAGTGTGAATGAATTTACAAAATATTTGAAAATTACTATGAAGACAGCATTCAACAAAGTTAAATAATGTATAAACAATATATATAGGCAAAAATTTCCTTTAATATTCTGTTTCCACAAATCATGTTTAGAGACAAAAAATAGAAAAATTGGCAAAATATTGTGTAAGCAGTACTCAAAAAATGTAAGAGATTCAAAATGAAAAGTTGCTCAGACAGTGTAAATTAAATAATGAAAAATCAAATACTATTTTTGCATCAGATAATTATTTTGGAGTGCAACGAAGAAATTTTTGAAAATGTGAAGATTGGAAACATACAAAACATGTTCAGTAAGGATTTTTTAGGTAAATAATGAATCATCTTTATGGGTTACACTCTACTTGAGTATAACATTTTTATATATTATATATAATATAACATTATATTATAGTTAATATATTCTTGTATGTTGCTGAATTCCTAGTAGGAAGTAGATGTAGGCATTTGATAACTATTTCTTTTATTATTGGATGACTGATCATGAAAATAGGTTTAAAAACTCAAGTAAGCATACTTGAATAAATTATTGAGCAATTATGTGATATAAAGCATTATCCCAGGCTTTTGAGAAGTAAATAATAAAATTAGAGTATTTAACCTTATTGACCTTGAAAATAAAAATCTAGAGATTGTAAGGTTAATTTACAAACTAATTCTCAATTCCATTTGCATTTTAGCATCTACCCTTCATGGGATTAATTAGGACAAGAGGTAGTTAAACAGATATTACATTGTAAATGTGTTTTTGAAAACTCTTATCTATGAGAGGGTCATTATGTTATTCTAAGTAACAAATTAAGAGACATGCAGTGTCATAAACCACACCCATTATACTATCTACAAACTCTTCAGGTCAGAATCCCAGGAGGGCTGTAGTGATTTTTGCACAGGGTCTCACAAGGATACTCAAGGCATTGTTTGGGCTGAGCTTTTTTATGGAGACTCAGAGGACTCAAAGTCAACTGATGAGAAGCTGCAAACCCAACTGCAAAGAGTGGTTTTAACCGTGTCATCTGGCACAATCAGGGAGTACTCTCTCTTCATATTCTCATTTCCCTGAATGAGGATGGACATCTCGCGGAAACAGTTTAGGATTTCTCCAGTTGTGTACCTACTAAAGGAAGAATTATAATAAGTGTTTAGGAAGACATTTACCTTCCACGCTTATTTAATTTTTTTAACCAAAACACAAATCATCAGTATTTATAAAGAAAACTCTACTTCAGGCTTTTGGCACTAGTAAAGAATAATTATAAGGTTTCCCTTAAATACATTCTTCATTAATATGAAGAACTAATAATGTAAGACTAATAAAACTGAAAGAAAAGCTAAATCTGAAATTAAATTTGATAGAGAAGACAAATTTTACCTGATCAAAGGAACATGTGAAGAAACTAAAATTTAATAAATGATTTATAAAGATCATGTGGTTTTAGTGCTTGTTATGCCTACCTATTGATTGTACATACCCTCTTGTAGCTGAAGAGCAGCAATGGAATTTAGAACCTAGGTGGAAAGGGCAATTGGATAAAACTAAAAGCCACTTGAAGACTTAATTGCTAATAATATGTCATGAATTAGAAAGTTCATCTGAGAATGTTTGAGGGATAAACTCCTTGATCAGCAAGAGTTTTAGTTTAAAAGCTGATAGTAACACTCAGATGAAAGATAAGTCTAGAGGGATGTGAATTATCAGCATTGATGTTACAAGTCACACTTACTCTCCCCATTCTTTTTCTGCCTGAAAAATTTTATTTCATTCAAATATTACCTAATATAACACCTTTTAGGAAACACCTACTCCAATTCTTCCAAACAGATCTAACTCTTCTCTTTGGTACTAGTGCCCTGTATAGAAGTTTACATTAGAGTAATTATCTTTTCCAATTCTTGTATACATATTTTAATTTTCTCATTTTTTGCAAGCTTCTCAAGCCTAGGACTATTCCTTTTCTTTCTTTCTTTTTCTTTTTGTTTGCTTGCCTTGTTCTCTTTCTTTTAAATTTTAATTTAAACTTTTTACATTGACAGATAAAATTATAATTACATGTTTCTTTTGCATTTCATGAGTGTTCCTAAATGCTGCAGAGTGTGTAGTAGACTTCTAATTCATATATTGTAAATTATCCCAGAACATGTGAATAATTATCCTAGAACACAAGGATAATTATTTTTATTAAAAATTAGACTACAGCATTAGACATAGTTTAAAATGACATTAAGCTTTAGATGCTCTTTTTCTTGGGAGGAATCCTCAACTGTACATATGGATCTTAAATGGGGGAAAAGGGCACTTGCCACAATAACCATAAAATGTACAAGATAGGCTTTGATTTCTTGATTTGGTCTGGATCATTTATAGCCACCATTTTGTGAGTCTGGCCTCTACAGACATAAATAATTCAAAGCCAAAAGAGAATATCCAGGGAAGAGACTCTTGCTGTGGTGTGGTTTCCTTATGTTCTTAAATTTTTTACTGGGATTTTCAGAGGAATTGAAGGAACACGTGCATTGTATATGTGAGAAAAATTATTTTCTAGTTAAAAAATTTTAGGATTTCTAAATAGAGA
This sequence comes from Aplodontia rufa, assembly GCA_004027875.1. NCBI lineage: Eukaryota > Metazoa > Chordata > Mammalia > Rodentia > Aplodontiidae > Aplodontia > Aplodontia rufa. Next base: position 6,315 of record PVKS010044188.1, read on the forward strand.
ATATGCATTTTATTATTTATAGTATCCAGTGAAACATAACAATGATAGAAAAGCTCTCCTAAAACTATTTTCCTGAGCTCTACTGAAATAAAGATTACCTGAAAAAGTTGGTAGTTCATAGTCTGGAAATAAAGCACCTCCTGCACAATAGTAAAGGATCCTACGTGGAAGTCTTACTGTGCCTCAAAGCTTGCCTGTGATTTCTTTTTCCTGCTATAACACATTTTAAATCTCTGTTAAAACCTTGTGTATCTATGTTCTGTAGCATCTTGAGCATTTTTTCAGTTATCCAACCTTTCTAATCTTTGCAAAATACATTAATTATTCATATCTGTTTCCATTTCTATATCACACTATCCAAAAGGAAATAGATAATCAGATTATATTGATAACTCTACACCTGATCCAGCATCACAAAAGTTTCCTATCTTTTAGTCTTTCCATATTCATAATTCTCTGCTCTGTCAGTTGAAAACTAGTTCCCAATATCCAAGACATATTTGTTTATTTGTTAAAATTTTGAATATACAAAAAGTAGTTTAAGAAGTTCTATTGAGGGGCTGGAGTGGTGGTTCAGCGGTTACAGCACTTGCCTGGCATGCGTGAGGACATAAGTTCAAACCCCAGCACCACATACACAATGAATATCAGAGCAAGAAAGCCACATGCAAAACTAAATAAAATTGATTTTCTCTTTCTCTCTCTGTCCCTCTCTCTTAAAAAAAAAAGTGTGTGTATACATATATACATACCTGTATGTACATATAATTAAAAGAAGAAGTTCTATTGACTCTGCAAATTAGAGTTTCATATTTGGAGTTTTTTCTTTAGCATAAAGAGATATAATTCTAGTAAAGTATTTAGAAGTTGCTTGCGTTAACTGTTTCTCACCCTTTTCAATACAATTACATTTTTTATTTGAAATATGACTTGGCTCACTTGGATCTGTTTATTTTTAAATATTTTCTTCCCCTCTTTGTGGATTCTTTCTTTCCATCTTTGTATCTCTACGTTTATGTATTTGGTTATTTATGGGCACATGAACCCTTAAAATGGGTTGCAATGGAAGGACTGTATCAAAAGATATGTTCACAGAAGTCTGTTCTCCGCTTTCCCAAATGCTGCAATTACATTTCTACCCATGTTTCATTGCTTTATAGATTATCTTTCACACATTGTGTGTTGTTCAAAACTATAGATACACGTGTATTTTATTTTTCCTTTTTTTTTACAAAAATAATAGCATTCTATATATTAGAGGTCAAACATTTTCTGTCTAAGAACATAGAATAAGCAGGTTAGGCTTGGTGGTTTAAGAAGCAAATCAAAAATAGTATGCAATTACTTATGAAACAAGAAAGAAATCCACAAATTTTAATTAGCAAAAATTTAATCTATATAAATTAAAATTGCGTGCATTTTTCAGTACACGTCTGCTAACCAGAAGAATAAAATTGTTTGGGGGGATATTTTTCTTAATTAGAATTCAAAGGTAGTGTTCCCATTATTAAAATTGATTGCAAAGACTCATCTGCTGATGCAGATCTGTAATCAGGTTTTACATATGTTATCTTTGAATATATCTTTCCTCATAGATAAATACTGCCAAATTCTGATTATCAGCCTATGAACATATGGTTTTAATTGAGCATATTTATCATTTGGAAGACATTTATAGAATTATATTAAATTCTTCTCTTGATATGTATCTTTTAACATGCCATCAAATTGCAGATCAATCACTTCCAAATGAAAGTTAGGTGGAAGCTCCTCAATTACATAGTTAAATGGATTGTGAAATATGAAATTTCATCTGTACTTGCATTGAGATCTGAGAAGTGTTATTGCAATGTTATTTGAACTTTGAAAAATATGTTTATGTTTGCTGAATGTTGGGTAGGATTGGAGATATTGTTTCCTCTTTTACATTTTGACAGCACAAACAGTACATTAAGGAATTTGACATTGTTATTCAAATATTAGTCTTCATCAAAATGACTTTGCCATAAAATAGGTTTCACAAATAGACATTGTTTTAACTTTCGATTTTATATACAATTCATGAAAAGCATTATCAAGTATGTGGCAAAAGTTAATTTGCAAAAATATACAGTGATCTGTAATAGTGGTTGAGAGTGGTCTTGACATTCAGCAGAATTTTAATCTTGACCTTGAGCTCAAAAATAGACACAATGGTTTACTATTGTTAATAAATAAAACAGCTGAAGTGTACAGCTCCTCAGGTTAAGCTTCTATTATGACACAAGCTCATGGAATCAACAGTGACAAATCAAAGAGTTTACTATAAATGACAATGACCACGAAACTACTGATTTAGAAACACTTTAGAGTGAAATATTTCCCTCTTGAAGGTACCCATCACTCACAAATACGATAAAGAATAAATATCGTAGGATCTAAATATTTTTAATTATTATAAACTGTATAAATTTGTATAGTTAACCTTTTTTTTCCCCTGTCCTACACCAAATTTTACAATTATGAGTTTTAACACTTCTTAGCATATTCTACTTCAGGCTTTGAATTAACTGATTTTTAAAAATTTTTATTGAGGTGTTAAGTTTTTGTACAAACACAAATGCATATATAGCAACAATATGATCTGCTCCTGATCCTAATCCAGAATCACCCCCACATCACCCACACTCCAGTCTCTTGCCTCTTCTATATTTCCACATAACAGATATAAATGTGTATATATATTTTTTTCCAGAATTAAATGATTGCATAACTGTTATTTGTCTTTTCAAGGCAGTAAAGAGTAAGCTACATTGTTGATTCCCCACCAGGTTCCTCCCTATGATCCCTCCCTATCCCCTCACACACTTTTCTCCCTTCCCCACCATATCTATGATTCCTCTAGGTTTTGTGTCGCTTCAACTTTGGTGAGTCTAGTACATAAGCTTGATGTTTCACACAAACCTGAGTTTTGCTCTAGCCTCCACAAATGAGGGAAAATATTATAAGTCTTTGTGTTTGGCTAATTTCGCTCAGCATAATTTCTTCCATAGCCATCCATTTACTTCAAAGGCTATAATATCATTTCTAATAGCTGAGTGGATACACACCACAGCTTGTGTATCCATTCGTCCATTGAGGGGAATCTGGGTTGATTCCATAATTTAGCTACTGAAATTGAGCTGCTACGAACATTGATTTTGCTGTGTCACTGTAATTTGCTGATTCTAGCTCTTCTGGGAAAATACCCAGAAGATGGATAGCTGAATGTAATTGTGGATCTATGGCTATTTTTTTGAGCAGTCTTCACACTGCCTTCCAGAGTGGCTATACCTGTCTGCAGTTTCACTAACTAATGTTCCTGTCTACCCACAATCCTTCCAGCATCTATTATTGCTTATATTCTTCATTATTGCCAGTCTGACTGTAGTGAGGTGAAATCTTAATGTAGTTTCGATTTGTATTTCTCTGATTACTAGAAATTTAAAACATTTTCTCATGTATTCATTTGCTTGCTTGATTCCTTTGTAGAGAAGTTTGTGTTTAGCTCTCTGATCCATTTACTGATTGGATTGTTAGTGTTTTTGATGTTAAGTTTTTCATGTAGTTTATAAATTTTGGATATTAGTCCTCCGTTGGAAGAATCACAAACCATGATTATCTCCATTCTGTGAATTCCTTTGACAGTTTTGAACAATTCCTTGTCTGAGCAAAAGCTTTTTACCTTAAAGGCATCTATCTCATTCATTAATTCTTGACTTTAAATGTTTCACTTTGGGAGTCTTGTGAGGAAGTTGTTGATAACTCCCAATATGCTGGAGTGTTGCTCCTAATATTTCTTCTAGCAATTGTATGATAGCTGGTTTAATTCCTAGTTCCCTGATCTATTTCAATTTATTTTTTGTGCAAGGTGACAGATAAGAATCTAGTTTCAACTTTCTGCAAGTGACTGTCCAGATTGCCCAGCACCATTCATTGAATAGGCTGTCATTCCTCCATGTTATATTTTGACCCCTTTGTCAAATATCAGATGTTTAAAGATTTGCGAGTTTCTCTCAGAGTCTTCTATTTTCTTCCATTACTCTTTATTCCTACTTTGACAGCAATATCATGCTGAGTTTTTCCTATTACTTAATGGTACAATTTTACATCTGATATTGCAAAACCTCCTGTTTTGTCTTTCTTGCTTAGTAATGTTTTGGATATTCTGGGTTTCTTGTTGTTCAAAATGAATTTGATGATTGATTTTTTAATGTCTATAAGCAATTACATTGGTATCTTGAGGACTGCATTGAATCTGTATAGTGCTTTTGGCAGAATGGACTTTCTAATTATATTAATTCTGCATAACCAAGAATATGGAAGACTTTCCATTTTTTCAGGTTTTCTTCAATTTATATCTTCAATGTTTGATCATTTTTATTGTAGAGGTCATTTACTTCCCTTGTTAGATTAATCCTAAAGTGTTTTATTCTTTTTGAGGATGTTGTGAATGTGATTGATTTCCTGATTTCTTCTGTCCTATTATTTTTAGCATATAGGAAAGCTATTGCTTCATGGGTGTTGATCTTGTGGCCTGCCACTTTGCTAAATCTGTTTATAAACTGAACAGTTTCATGGTAGAGTTTTTGGAACTTCCAGTTATACAATGTTGTTACCAGCAAAAAGGGACAGTTTGGGGACTTCTCTTCCTATTCTTACCATTTTGATTTCCTTCTCTTGCCTGATTGCTCAAGCTAGGGTTTCAAGGACCATACTGAATAAAAGTAGTGAGAGAGGGCAGCCTTGTCTTTTTCACGAGCTTAGTGGAAATGCTTTCAGCTATTCTCCATTCAGTATTATACTAGCTGTGGGATTGTCATATATGACCTTTAAATACTTAAGGTAGATACATTTGATCTCTACCTTTTCCAGAGTTTTGATCATCAATGGATTCTGGATTCTATCGAAGGCTTTTTCTGCCTCAATTGAGATGTTCATAAAATAGGTTGTTGTTAATTCTGTTAAACTGACGAATCACATTGATTTGTGTAATTTGAATCAGCCTTGCATCCCTATAATGAAGCCAACTTGATTATCATGAATTATCTTTTCCATGTATGTTTTAATGTGATTTGATAGAACTTTACTGGGGATATTTGCAATGATGTTCATCAAGGATATTGGTCAATAATTTTCTTTTCTTGATGTGTCTTTGTTGGGTTTCAGAATCAGGTTTGATGTGTCTCATAAAAAGTTTTTGGGAGAGTTCCCTCATTTTAAATTTCTCAGAATTGCTTAATAAGGAGAGCTGTTAGCTCCTCCTCACAGGTGGGTTAAAATTCAGTGGTGAATACATCAGGTCCTGGGATTTTCTTCTTTGGAAGGCTTTTAGTTGCTATATTAATTTCAGTACCTGTGATTGGGCTGTTTAAGCTTTCAATATCATTCTGCATGAATTTGAATATGTTGTATGTATCTAGAAATATGTCCATATCTTCTGGATTATCTGATGTTGAGGCATGTAGTTTCTCAAAATATGTTTTAATAATCCTTTGGATTTCTGTGTGGTCAGTGTTATTTGCTCCATTTATATTGTTTGTTTTGGTGATTGGCTTCATTTCCCTTCTGCTTTTAGTGAGATTAGATAGGGGTTGGTCAACTTTAATTACTTTTTTGGAAGAACCATCTCTTTGTTTCATTGATGCTTTTTATTGTCTTGTTGTTGTTGTTGTTGTTGTTGTTGTTGATTTCATTGATTACAGCTCTGATCTTGATTATTCTCTGCCTTCTGTTGGCTCTGGGATTAGATTGTTCTTGTTTTGGTAGGGATTTGAGATGGAGCATAAGCTTATTGATTCATGATTTCTCCTGCTTTTTAATGTAGGCATTCAGTGCTATAAATTTTCCCCTTAAAATTACTTTCATCCTGCCCCAGAAGTTTCAGTACGATTTGTCTTCATTCTCATTTTCTTCCAAAAATTTCTTGATTTCTGCTCTCATGTCTTGGAGCCATTCTTCATTTAATAGAATTTTATTCAATCCCCATGTATCTATGTGTTTCCTGTTACAATTATTGTTGTTAACTGCTAGCATCATGGCATCATGGTCTGACAGGATATATTGGATACTATCTACTTTTTTATATATGTTAAGATTTCCTTTAGGATGTACAATATGATCTTTAATGGAGAAGGGTCCATACACTGCTGAGAAGAAGGTAAATTTTGCCAGTTGGGGGGTGGAATATTCTATAGATATTTGTTAATTCCATTTGATATATGGAGTTGTATAGGCTGGAAATATTTTAAATTTTTATTTGTTTTGATGATTTGTCTATTAGTGGTAAGGGAGTACTAATCCTCCCAGTATTATCGTGTTGAGTCCCATAAGTGGTTTTAAGTAATAGAGTATTTTTTCTACCTATTTGGGAGCAATACTATTTGGAATGTAGATATTTACTATTTTTTTTTTCCTGATGCATTTTTCTCTTTACTAGCATATAGTGACCTTCTTTATCTCTTCTGATTAAATTTTGGTTGAAATCTACTTTCTTGAATACAGATATTGCAACAAATGCTTTATTTCTTGGGCTGTAATCCTGGTATATTTTTTCCATTATTTCACCATTAATCAGTGGAATTTTTTGGTTAAATGTATCTCTTCTAAGCAGCATATTGTTGAAGTTTGTTTTTTGATCCAGTTTCCTAATTTTGTCCTTTGATTGATGCATTGAGACCATTCACATTCAGTGTTAGGATAGTTATATGGTTATGGTTCATAGTCATAGTGTTTTATTATTGAGCTCTGGGCTGTCTTAGTTGTCTTTTTGATGCTGTGTACTTTTATTTAATTTGATCTGTCTGTGGAGTTTGAGTATTTTTCGCTTGTTCTTGTATCTGGAGTTTATCTTTGAGGATTCTTTGTAATGCTGGTTTTCTGTTCATGAATGCTGCCAATTTGATCTTCTCATGAAATGCTCTTATATTGCCTTCAAATTTGGAGCTGAGTTTTGCTGGGTATAGTATTCTGTGTACAGATTGTATTCATTCAGACCTTGAAACATCTCCTTCCAAGTTATTTTTTTTTTAATTTTTATTAAGGAGTTGAGTTGTTCTACAATCGTAAATGCATATAAAGTAACAATATGACATGCATTTCATCCTAAACCATAGTTACTCACTCATCACCCACACACAAGTCTCTTGAATCTTCTATATTACACCCCTTGCTTCTAGGGTCTGAGATGCAAAGTCACAGGTGATCTTTATTGGTTAGATTCTGATTGTGATTTGGCATTTCTCTCTTTCATCTTCTAATATTCTTTCCTTGATTCCCTGATTTACTCTTGAATATGATGTGTCTGCGTGAGTTTTTCTTCCAATTAGGCATATTGGGTGTCCTATAAACTTCCTGAATGAGCATATCTGACTATTTTAATAACTATTTCATTGAAAATTTTCTCTATGCCCTGTGTTTGCATTTTGATTTCTTCTTGTATTCTAATTACTCTTAGACCATTTCTTCTGATTTCATCCCACACATATTGAAAATTCTGCTACTGCTTTGTGACTTTTTTGGTTTTTTTCATTTTTGTCATCCATGCACTCAAGGTTATTCAGCCTATCCTCATTGTTGGAAGTTCTTTCTTCAAGAACTGAGGTTCTGTTTTCTATACAAGTTATGCTATTATTAAAAATCTTGCATTGTTCCTCTGATGTGATTGACTGAAGATTTTAGCTCTGTTACTTCCTTTTTCAGTATGTCTACTTCTTTGATAATAGAGTTTTTCCATGTCTTGAGTTTTCTCACTTAGTCCCTTCATTGAATCTTCTTTTAGTTCATTGGACCTTTATGTAATAATATTGTTCATATTTATTTTCTAGGTTTTCATGCCCCTCCCTGTCCATGGACTCCTTGTTTGGGGAATTGTGGGTTTGAGTGAATTTTTTCTATTTTGATTCCTCATATTTGAAGAGCTTCTTCTGGATCTTTTAACTGAGGTTTCATGTGCTGAAGCAAGTCAAGTCTTCAGGTTCTTATCCTTGCAGGTCAAAGTGTATGGGTCAGACACCACCCTTCTGATGATCACCTTCTTCCAGGTGGCAGCTTCTGCCTAGAGCTTTGTATTGAGACTCCAGATTGTGGATCTGTAACTTGTTGGGTGTGCAGGTAAGCCCCCTGAATTGTTGAAGCACC
>PVKS010044189.1:0-14467 GCA_004027875.1 Aplodontia rufa
TGAGCGTTACAATTTGATGCATTCCCATCAGAACTCCCTCACATTCACTAGATTAACCGCAGGCGCCTCTTGCAGGAATAACTTCTCATGAAAAAGGGGGAGACCAAGCAAGAAATCACCTCATTTATTCTCTGAGTGGTGTGTAGAAGAATTCTGGCCACACGGTCCTTCTGGTCCCATAGAACTAGGCCCTCAGCACTCTGTTCCTTGTCTGCTGTGTGAGAACACAGGTCCCACCTGTCCTGTGTGCGGGAGCCACAGCCCGGAGTCCAGGTTCATGGAGATCCCCTGTGTGAGCAGGGCAAGAGCTGCCTCCCCTGCAGTGGTGTCTCAGCTCATCCCCTGCCAGCTCTCAGGTTTTCCTGAGCCTTCATTTCAAGAGGCACTTGATCAGGGGTCAGCCTACCATGCTGCTGGTCACCATAACAGAAGAGCAATCTCCCCGTTCTTCACCTGCCATTGTACACTTAACTTTGAATTGAACAGGATTTGAGAAATGGTTTCTACATCACAAGGACACTCATCATCCTGAGAGAAAAAGAAGTCAAATCCCGGGCAACGGAAAGACGAGTTTAAAGCACCACGTAACCTTGGGTATTTTAACCCAATGGTGCTTAATTGCTAAAACAAGCAAAGAAATAAATTTCTAAGAGTAATCTCACAGGGAAGATTGATCTGAGCATCATCTGGGAAAATGACTTTTTAACAAGGCTGTAACAGATGCTCGACTTAAAGAGATGTTGAACTTTAGACGTTGCACACCCTGGTGAGAATATGGATTGTGGAGAGCACTGGGCTGAGAAGACAGAATTAGGAAAAGTCTCATATTTAATTGTTAACACTTTCTCTATGTTTTGCTCGTTTGACATTTTTGTCTTCCTAAGGTCCTAGTGCATAAACGTGCAGTTCTTATTCTTGAAAATGCCGGACTCCTAAACTCGTGGTACCGAAAGGAGTCAGAAGTAGCAGAAGCTGGAAAAGAAAACACAAGCTCCACTCCAACATGCTCTTACACACAATAAGGTACTATTTGTTATCCCAGTTTTAAAGGATTACTCTGGTGGGATGCTAAATTAAAAATCAATTTAGGCCACTAAGCAGTTTGGAAATTTGGATTGTGAAAAACATCAGTAAAATAAGAAGTCTATCGTGTTTTCTTATACTAAAAGTAAATTCTTAAAATTTTATTCATTTTTGTTTTTAAAGAGAGTGGGACAGAAAGACAATCAATTTATTCTAGTTTTTGATGAGGCTTTCCTCGGTCCAACACTTCAGTGTATATGTGATCCTTGGGTTCATACCCACATTCTCGTGCATGCCAGGCAAGCACCATCACTGCTGAGTCACCACTCAAGCCTGAAATTTTATACTTGAAATATTACTTTTATAAAATATGTTTTAAGATTCTTAAATTTGTGATAGTGTCATTATTGTTTGAGAAAATAATGATAGAGTTTAAAAAGTGTACCACTGTGGTTGGTTATATTCTTGCCATCCTCTGATTTTCTTATGAATTGAGAAAATGTGAAGTCTTGCAATAACACCTCTTTGGTCAAAATGAAGCTTTGATATTTCACTCTGTAATTCTTTGAATTAAAGAAAAATACTCCCAGGACTGAAGTTGTGCCTCAGTGGTTGGAGAGCTTGACTGGCTTGTGTGAGGACCCAGGTTCAAAGCCCAGCAGCACATACACAACCGAGTATCAGAGAAACGATGGACAGACGGAAAATGAATAAAATTGGCTCCCTCTCTCTCTCTCCTAATGGTAAACACGTAGCTCTCTCCCTTAAATGACAACACGTTATTGCCAAGGCTTCAAGACTAGCAGTCAAATATTGTCCCTCCATACTGGCACAGCTCCTGAGAGGAAGAATAATCCCCCCCAGGTCGGAGGGGGAACAGCCCTCTGTGTGTCTCTAATCTTGGTGGGAATCAACCAAGTGAGGGAGAAGTCCCACACATGAATGTGATTGCAGCGTGTCTCCTCTGTAAGACACTATTTGGGATCCACATAATAGGAATCAAGGATGTTACTGTGACATGGGAAGAGAATCCTACAAGTGGATGGTTTGTGTCCATGAAGGAGGATTCAGTGCTTGTGGAGAGTGTGAGAATATGACTGGGGGCTTGAGAGATTTGAAGGATGGTCACAGAAAAAGATGACCATGGGGGGCAGTAGAACACAGGACTTTTGTAAGATGATGCTGAATAAGTGTCTCTCAAATCACTGGGAGAAGTCAGGTACAGGGGCACATGCCTGGAATCCCAGAGAGTTGGGAGGCTGAGGAAGGAGGATCACAAGTTCAAAGTTAGCCTCAGCAAGGCCCTAAGCAACTAAGTGAGACCCTGCCTCAAACTAAAATATAAAAGGAGCTGGGGTTGTGGTTCAGTGCTTCAGCACCACTGGTTTCAATCCCTGGTAAAAAAAAAAAAAAAAAAAAAAAAAAAAAAAAAAAAAAAAAAAAAAAAAAAAAAAAAAAAAAAAAAGAGAGAAAGAAAGAGAAAGAAAGAAAGAAAGAAAAAAGAAAGAAAGAGAGAGAGAGAGAATACTGGGAAGAATTGGTTTGTTTACACAAATCACTTTTCTTAACCATCTAGATCATCTGGATCTGTATAACATGGATCATTTTCTAAAGGTTTGAATTATCTTAGTTTTCCTGGAAAAACAGGAAAAAATCCTATGAAGGTAACTGCTGGGGATAAGATTAAGTGGTACAAGCAAGTACAGACAGCAGGTTAAGCTCTCTGCTGAGCCCAGCTCACCCCCACGTAGCTGCACGTGCATCACTTCCCTTGCTGACCTAAGGGAGGACTCACACACGTGAGTTCAATTGCAGTGTCTCCTCCCTGGAACAGGAGTCTTCTAAGTTCTCCACCTCCTCCCAGATTCCATGCCAGTTTGCATCCTTAAAGATAGGGGCCTCGGTCCTCCAAAGAAGGTGTCCATAGAACTACATCTTGCCTGTAAGGACGAGAAATATTTTCCACAGGAAGTTTTTCTGTTTGAATTTGTAAAGAAAAAAAAAAAAAAAGAATTGACACAGAGATGAGGAACAGAGAACTCAAAAAGCTTTTGAAGACTGAAGTGAGAATTTCAGTCTTAACCAGTACTTAAAGCTTCCATTTATATGATTATATGAAAACTGAGAACTCTATAAATATGCTAAGTAGAATATGAAAAATGCTTTCTTTTTTCAAATAAGAAAGACATTGAGACTATAAACTGAACACCCTCATATGAATTATTGATTGCTTCATATTTATGTTCCAAGTATCTACAAAATTCTTGTATGAACGTTCAATAAGGAAAATTCACGGAACTCAGAAATATGAGCTAAAATTAAACTGCTTACACTGATTTCTCAATTAACTGAATTTTTTGTTTATCCTCCTCCAGTTGTTTTCTACTAAGGAAAAAACCAAAAGTTGAGAACAAGAAGGATGCAAGGAATCAATGAGTTACATATTGCGCAATTTTGGTCTTACAACACTACAATGCTGCCACTGCTGGAAACGGGGACCCTGCCTGTTATTTCTGTAAAAATGTAAATCTGCAAGACTTCCTTCACACAACCTCCAGTCACCACATGTCTCTGCGTCAATCAATCTGCTGTTCTGTGGTCCATCATAATAGCTTTCTGTTTCTCGGATTGGAACTTCAAGTAAATTGGAGTATGTCAGCCTGCTTTTGTTTCTGGCAGCTCCCTCCCATTATTCTGTGTTTGAGATACATTCATGTTGTGGTGGTCTGATTGTATACAGCATTTCTTCTGTCAATGTTCCACAATTCCTACCCTTGTAGTTGCTCAGTCACTTAGACAGCATCCAACTTTTGCTATAAAGCTAGGTCCGTTATGAACATTCATCTGCATGTCCTGTCGTGGACACACTCACTTATATATCTTGGTTGGAGGCCTTAGAATTTGCCAAGGTTCTTAGAAAACTTGTGCATATTTCAAATCCTTTCATTAACTATTTTAAAAGTTACCCACTCACATGCAATGTGTAAGCACATCAGATTGAGATCATCACCCATTGACCCTTTGTGCATCACACATTCATGTACTGTAGAACTTCTCTTATATTAAATTGGCAATTACAGCTTCATTCCCTGGAGATTTCCTTGTGCTATCACTGCCTAACAATATACTGACTTTGCCATTTTCCTGGCACTTTTAGATCTTTTGATTCCATTCATATTCCTCTTTTTTGTTAATTTCTCACACATTCCAGTTTTGCATGCATATCAAACTACTGAGATTGCTCTGGTTGTTGTAGGCAGCCAAGGCTAATTTATGCATGTGCTTACTCATGCCAGCATTGTTCACTGGTATGTTTTCGGGTTTCTATCAAGAATTATATTCTCTCAGCAGAACTATTTCTTACCCTTTTTGCCTCCTACTGCCTATTACTATTACACTTGTTTTTAAAAACAATACTCCTTCTGCCTAATTTTCTTTTCTGTCTCTGGAACTCCAAATACTCTTAGATTAACAACTGAGATCATTCTTTTCTAATTGGAAGGGATGCACTTTCTCATCTTCTCTATATATTTTTAACATTTGGGTTTTGTTTTCAAAAATGACAGGATGTTCCAGGAACTGTCCTAGTAGCATACAGTCCACTGCTTTATTCAAGCAGTTGTATAACCCAGCAGTTAAGGGAGCAACGGCTGAGGTAGGCCAGGAGTGGGCACAAGAGTTGCAGAACAAGGAATGACCCCCTTTTTCTTTCAGTGAATGAAAACACTTAATGGTTCTCACTGTGGCATATCCGTACAGCTTCTCATTCTCTGCGGATAGTTTATGGGGTAACATCACATCCACTGGCAGAGCACCCAGGAGTGAAAGCAGGTGTCAGGAGGGAAGGAGCGTTAACAGTGAGCTCCAGAAGTCAGCTGCACACGGGGCACACAGGGGCTCCAGCAGGGCTGCAGCTCAGGAGAAGCACACAGGGTACTGAAGCAGGGAAACAAAGTCAGGCAGTAAGTGTAGATGGAGTCATAAGGGTCGACGAGAAGGAAGTTGGCTGATGGTAGCTCAGATGCAGACAGCTGTTAACGATAGTACTTGTACAGTTAGATTTTCTTGCCAAGTCTTACGGGGGTGGGGGTATGCTATTTTCTTTGTTTTAAAGCCAAGGCTGGGAACCAGATTTCCCATGCTTAATCAAGGCCAAACACACTCTGGTTCAGAGTCTGGGCCCAAGGTCGTAGGCAGTAACTTGTGATCATGTGTCCACTGACCTTACCTATTGGCAGTGTGCCTTCTCCGTCTGTGTAAAAGTGTGTAAAAGTGTGTGACACCAACGCAAAATGGAACATGGAAGGCACACAAAGTAAAATTACTCCTTTAGAGTATGTTAAAATTTAGGAAATATTTTAAAGATTATCTCAAACACATCTTCACACAAAAGCCCAATTGTGTATGACATTCTGCACACTCTGGAAGTTCTATTCAAGACACACTACATCTTTAATATCATGACCATGTTAGGATGAATGAATGACTCAGGAAGCTAACCAGTGTATGGCTTTCTGATCTTACAAATTTAGATGGAAAACTTAAGAGCTGTGGAACCAAGTGACTCTTCGACTTCATGGAAGAAGCAACTGGAATCAACAGAAATTTTCTCCCTAGAAACTGTGATGGCCAAAAGGAAAAGATACAATTTCAAGTGTTGAAATAGAAGAATTGTTGACCTAGGTTTCTAGATGCAGTGGAATATTCTTGAGGAATCAAGGTAAAATAAATAATTCTTCAGCTGTAGAAAAATAAAGATAATCTGTACCTAAACCTAAATGACTACACGTTCTATGTTAGGAAAAATTACATAATAACAGCAGGGATCATGGACTGTGGATGGAGAAGGCAGGGAAATGATAACCATTTGATAGCTAGATCTGCCCATTGAGCATTGTGTGCATTTGTCAAATCATCTCTTTGACATCCTAGATCATCAGGGAAAGGTAAGCTAAAAACATGAGAAAACACCACACACAATGGGCAAATCCAGAAAGTAACACAGATAAATGCAGCAGGAGATGGCCTCACCCCCCGGTGGGGGGTACCTCACCTATCTGCTGTCACAGCAAATTTAGAGCAACTGAACATTCTGAGAAATGTCAAAAAGTTGTCTCTGAAATGAAGATAAACTTTGGAAGATCGTTTGAGTGATTCTTACGAAACTAAATACACTGCAAGCAAATAATTTGATAATCACGCTCCTTGAGTTTACTAAAGGAATTGAAAACACACATCTACAAAAAACAAAGAAAGAAGGAAATAATCTGCAGGTAAATACTTATAGGAAAAAAATTAACCAGGCTTTTGCCCAAGAAAGCAAGCTGGAGTTGCAATACTTACATCAGACAAAGTAGATGCGTAAATCAATCATCCTAATTAAAGAAACAGTAGAACTTGCAGATATAATCAAAGTAAATACATACTCTCCAAACACCAGTGCTCCAAACTATGTGGAAAAATTGCTCCATGACATAAAAATTGTTTATTGGAAGCAAATGAGAATAAAGAAATGATATTTCAAAACCTTTGGGACATCATGAAAGCATTCTTAAGGGGACAATTTATATCACTGAGTGCCTACATAAAAATTGAATCATATCCTATTAAATAAGGAATGGATCCAAGAAGACATGATCAAGGAAATCAAAAACAGTCTACAGATGTCTGTTAGTCTATTTGATTTATGGAATTGTTTGGACAGGAGATCTCTTTATTTTATTTGCTTTAATGATCTGTGTATTGGTGATAGAGGAGGATTAAATTCTCCCAGTGTTACTGTATTGAAGTTAACATGATATGTCATGGAGCAATTTTTATCAAATAGACTAACAGACATCTATAGACTGCTCCACCCAAAGTTGAATGGATCCTTCTCCAAAATAGATCATATTCTAGTTCACAAAGATAATCTCAGCAAATATAAAAAAGTAGATAACATTCCATCCGACTACATCATGATGCCCATGATCCTAGCAATTAACCACAAAAGTCATAAAAGAAAACAATTTATACATGGAGATTGAATCATATCCTATTAAATAAGGAATGGATCCAAGAAGACATGATAGAGGAAATCAAAAATTCTTGGAAGCAAATGAGAATGAAGAAATGATATTTCAAAACCTTTGAGACACCATGAAAGCATTCTTAAGGGGACAATTTATCACTGAGTGCCTACATAAAAAACCAGGAAAGATCTCCAATAAACGAGTTTATGTCCACCTCAAACTCCTACAAAAAGAAGGATAATTTAATCCCAAAGCCAGTAGAAGACAGGAAACAATCAAGATCACAACTGAAATCAATAAAATTGAGAACAACTACAACAAACCTGTAAAAGGAATTAACGGAATAAACAGCTGATTCTTTGCAAAAATAAATAAAACTGACAGACCCGCAGCTTATTTCACTAAAAGAAGGAGAGAATTGAAGCAAATCAACAAAATCACAAGCATAAAGGAAGTGATTATCACGGATCCCATGGAAATTAAATGGATTATCAGGACATATTTTGAAAAAATATAGTTCTATAAATTAGATAAACTGGAAGGCAAGGACAAATTTATAGACATATAAAGCATCCCCAAATTGATCCAGGATTATGTTGAAACCCTGCACAGCCTAATAACAGACACTGAAATCCATATAGCTATTCAAAGCCTTCCAAAGAAGGAAAGCCCAGGACCTGAAGGATTCTCTGTTGAATTTTACCTCATCTATGAGGAAGAGTTAACACCTCTCTTTATTAAGTTATTCCAAGAAATTAAAAAGGAGGGAACTCTCCCAAACACTTTTTATGAGGCCACCATGACTCCAATACCAAAACCAAGCAAAGATGCATCAAAAAGAGAAAATTTCAGACCAATACCTTGATGAACATGGGTGCAAAAATCCTTAATAAATTCTAGCAAACCACATTCAAAAACACAACAAGGCCATCAAAATGGTGATGGTGGGATTGAGGCTTTTGTGGTAAGTTCTAGATTCTCTTCCTATAAATGGGGGCCCCACAACTCTGGGAAGGGAGTTCACCCCTGAGCATCACTGGAACTCAGCCTGTTATCTGGAGACACCCGTAGATGCACAGAAATGCAGTAATGTTTGGGACTGGCTTCAGCTGAATTGAAAGGGCTCTTCAGCTATGGTTGCAGTCAGTGGCAGATCTTCCAGCAGAGCAGTGCCTTTCAGTGAGGAAGGGGCCAATCATGGAGCTATTGGGCAAAAGCCTTTCATACAGAAAACCTCAAATTCAAAGAAGTACCCCTCCAGCCTGATTCTGGGACTATCTTCAGGAGAACCGAAATAGCTCTTTCATTTGTGCAGGGAAGTCAGTGGAAGCTGCCCCTGCAGAGACATGGGCAGCTGGGGCTTGTGCAGGGAAGCTGAGAGGCACAGGGACTTGCAGCAACACAGGGTCAGTGGCCAAGGCCAAGCTTTCACGGATAGTATCTGCAGCTGAGCGCAAGCCTTGGTTTGTCCTTGAGGTTGTTATTTAAGGGGGAAACAAAAGCAGAGAAAATTATAGTGAGGGAAAGAAGGAACTCACAATCTGCTTCCTGCTCCATCCCTAATCCAGGACACAGAGGCAAAATCTTCAGATATGGTTTGCCTGTGACCAACAGAGGGAGCTCTGAAACTTTAAATGTCCATGCTTACCCAGAATCTCAGAATTAAAATTATATTTTTCCTTTTTTTTGACTTTGTCATTGCATTTGATTCTGTGTTACTTAGATCTCACCATAGTTGTGTCTATATAAGTTCCAGGGGAACTGAATTATCTACCATCATATGGACTTTAATAAGTTTATTTTTACTTTATTGTTTTATTTTTAATATATTTTAATTTTTATATTCTTACTTATAATTTTATAATTTTTTAAAATTCTCAGTTATTTCTTTTAATATCATCTCTACCTTAACATAACTCCTCTTCCATTCTGAACTTTTTTCAATTATAAGGAGCTGTCCCCTCACACGTCTTCCTTTGAGGTCTCAGCTTCTCACCAGCACAATCCATGTTTGTGCTGTTTAGCATCCTGTTAGTAACATCCTCTACTACCCCTCTGTTTCCACTTTGAAAAATATCCTAACTCAACTTCTCTTTTTCTCCTTCCCTCTCTCTCTCTCTTCTCTTCTTTTTTCTTCTCTCTTTTTCTTAGTATCTTACATTATCTCAACTTCCACACTAATTCAGGATCCTAATTTAGAAGTTCTTCCCTACCCTTCTATCACAATTCCTATGCTCATAGGTGTTTATAAATTCACCTTCTACTAGGCTTTTTTGGTTAGCATGACTTGTATTACCATGTTTGAAACTGGAAAACTTTTTTGCAATGATTGATATTCTTGAAATATGTTATTTGCTTTCAATCTACCTATAGACCCAAAAGTTAAATAAGGTTGTTGCCGTATGTAGGCATTAACCCCACAGTTCTTGTCCTAGGAGGGAACTACCATCATAACAATTACAGAAGAAGCAAAGTAGGATGCTTTGCACTGTTTATAGTATGGATTGATTGTTAACTCTTATTCCATTTCACTATCTAACAAAGCATTAGAAACATAAAAGTCAAGAAAAGTTCACAGATGGTGGTGACTTCTGGTGAACTCAACTATCCTCTAAGATCTCCAACTAAAGTAAGGGAGGGGACAAAACCCCCAACCAATCAACAAGATCTCAAAAATATTCAACCGGAGAGGAGTCTCAGGACATGCCCCCCCAATACCAATTCATTCTAGGTATTCATGGATAAACAGCAGAACAAACACCTGAATAGTAAACAAAGGGAAACTTACAGAATGAAAAGTATAATTTAATTCCATTAAAGGCCGTAAAAGACTATTGCCATAAATGAAGAACCAGTCTAGAAAAGATGTGCCTCAAACCTACAACTCCTATACCCTGGAACCCATAAACAGGGAACAGGATGAAAATCTAGTGAAAAAAACTATCAATGATCTGATGATTGAAACAGCCGAAGACCTAAAATCAGATCTAAAGAAGGAAATAAGACAGTAAAGAAAGGAGATGCAAAACTTCTTCAACAATGAAATGCAAATACTGAAAGAGAAATTTTAGATTTGAAATATTCAGACAGCGAAATCAAAGCCTGAATGGAGGAATTTAATAACAGATTAATTTCTCTAAAAAAATAGAGCCTCAGCCCCTGAAGAGACAATTTTTGATAATGAGTACAGGCTGAATATGCTTGAACGTACAGACAACAGAAAAGAAAAACAACCCACAGAAAAAGACTAGAATTTTCAAAGTGGGATGAAATCAGAAGAAAAAATCTAAGAATAATTGGGATGCAGGAAGAAATCTAAACACAATTGAATGGAATAAAGAGCATTCTCAATGAAATAGTTAAAGAAAAATGTTTCTATATCAGAATAGAGTCAGCAATGCTAGTACAAGAAGAGTACAAACACAGAATAGGTCTAATTGTATGAGAAGTTCACAGAGACATATCACGTTCAAAATGTATAACAGGAAATCAAGGAAAGAATATTAACAGCTGCCAGGAAAAAAAAAGTCAAACCACCTTCAGAGACAAAGCAATGAGTGTCACTTCTGACTTTTCATCTCAAACTTTAGAAGCAAGAAGATCCTGGAAGAGATCTTTCAATGCCTGAAAGACCACTACCTGTAACCAAGAATAGTGAATCCAGCAAAGCTCAGCTTTTCATTTGAAGAGGAAAAGCGGACATTTCATGATAAGATCTAACTTAAAGCACTCTCAAACATAAAACCAGCATTACAAAGAATTCTCAAAGATGAATTCCAGATACAAAACAAGAGAACAAACATTAAAACTCACAAAGAGCAGAAATTTAAGAAAAGTACACATAATCAGTAGACAACCATGAAAACATTAAACTTACTAACGCAACATGAGGAATATAAACCACAACCACATATCTATCTTAACACGAAATGTAAATGATTTCAATGCACCAATTAAACCACAGATTAGTGGATTGGCTCAAAAATCAAAATCCAACAATATGCTGCTTAAAGGAGACCCACCTTACAGCTAGTGATATCCACAGATTGAGTGTGAAGGGATGTGAAAAACAAAAGAAACCTACCAAGCTTATGACCCTGGAAAGATAAAGAAGGCCACTACACCCTAGTTAAAGAATACTACAACAGGAACATATAACCATAATAAATATATACTAACTAAACATCAACACAGTACCTCAAAGCAAAATAAATAAATAAAAGAAAATAAAAAGATCTCCTTTGTAAACAACTCCATAAATTGAATCAACTAACAGACATCTATAGAATATTCCACACCAAATTGGCTGACTATACCATCTTCTCAGAAGTGCGTGGCTCTCTCTCCTAAATAGATGATATTCTAGTTCACAAAGGTAATCTCAGCAAATATTAAAAAGTAGATATTATTCCATGTATCCTATCAGACCATGATGCCATGACCCTAACAATTAACAGCAAATATCATAACAGAAAATACACATACACTGAGCACTGCATCAAACTCTGTTAAATGAGGAATGGAACCAAGAAGACACGAGAGAGGAAATCAAGAAATTCTTGGAAGAATCAGAATGAAAAACTCAACATATTGAAACTTTTGGGATAGCATGAAAGCACTAAGAGGAAAATTTATAGCACTGAAAGCCTACATTAAAAAAAAAGAAGAAGAAATCTTGAATAAATAAGCTTATGTTCAAACTAAAATCCATATAAAAGGAACAACAATCTGAGCCCAAATCCAGCAGAAGACAGGAAATAATAAAGATCAGAGCCGAAAGCAATGAAATTATAAAAAAACAAGAACAAAAGCAAAAAAATAATAATAATAATTGGTGAAATAAAGACCTGGTTCTTTTAAATAAAATTGACAGATCTCTTGTCAATCTCACAATAAAAGAAAAGGAATTGAAGCATATCAACAAAATCATGAAAGAAAAGTAATGATCACCATTGATCCCACAAAAATCAAATTGATTTTCAGAACTTGTTTTAAAAACCCATGCACCACTAAATACTCTGGAGGACATGTACAAATTTCTAGACAGATACAGCATCTATTAAATTCTGTTTAATAGCAAAGCTATTAAATTCCTAAACAGCCCAATAACAGGCACTGAAATCCACATAGCAATGGAAAGCCTTCTAAAGAAGAGAAGCACAGGACATGACAGATTCTCTGCTGTGTTTGTCTACACCTGTGAGGAGGAGCTAACACTCCCTTTATTAAGCTATTTCAAGAGATTATTAATTCAGGAAAATACACAATCTTCTATCTATGTAGGTGGACAAAAATAACTGTTACAGGGGTCTAATATAGAAGAATCAAGAGACTGGGGCATGGGCGATGTAGGTTGGTAACTATGGTTAGGATCAAATGCATATCATATTCTTATTTTATATGCATTTATGATTACACAACAACTCACCTCATTAATAAAAAGTGAAAATAAATTTAAACTATATTAAAATAAAAATACTAAGGAAATCAGTCTTACAAGCATAAATAATATAAATTCCAAAATATGTTTCAATCAGCAAAAGACAAATATATAGCAAAAGAAAAAACATGAATGATATGCAGGAGAAAGGGGAAAATGTAATGATTAGATGGAATGTAAACATTTTTGGGGGAGGGAAATTGCATTGTGCCACCGTCACACTGGACACAGGTCACTGTCCATTTGTCTAATTCCATGGAACTCACACTCCAAATGAACCCTGATATGACCAATAGATTTAGATGCAGGCAGATGAATGTGTCCTAAAACCATACTCTCTTAGGGTTGGTGATGGTGGAGAAGGCTGTGTCTGTGTGGTGTATGGGATAATTGAGATAACACTGTAATCATCTCCAATGTTATTGGAAACATAATTACTCTAAAAAATGAATTTGTAAAAAATTCTAGTGTACTGCATAGGTTGAGGCCTATCTTTTGCCATGCGTTCCCAATTATTGCTCTACTTCAGTTACTGCAGTCATCTAATGTTCTGTTTCTTAACGTTTCGGTGGGGTTATTGACATGCTTGCCTGGTGGGGCTGAGCAGGAGGAAAGATTTCAGATGCAGAGAAGTTCCCCTGACTTTTTCTACCAAAAACTCCCAGTGGCCTCAGAGCCTGGCTGCCTCTGAGAAAAGCTCTCAGCAGGTGGAGGCAGCAGGAGGAGCAGCTGGGGCAGCCCAGCCTCACACTTCTGCTTCCCTGGGAGGTTTTTGTCATGGCTTGTATCACTGTGGGTGGGTAACTGCTATACTGTTGACAGTAATAAGTGGCCACATCTTCAGGCTCCAGGCTGCTGATGGTGAGAGTGTAATCTGTCCCAGATCCACTGCCACTGAACCTTGAGGGGACTCCAGATTCCAAACTGTTTGCAGCATAGATGAGGAGCTTAGGAGCCTGCCCTGGTTTCTGCTGATACCAGGCTAAAGCACCACCAATGCTCTGACTTGCCCTGCAAGTGATGGTGACTGTGTCTCCTCGAGATTTAGACAGAGAGGATGGAGACTGAGTCATCTGGATGTCACATCTGGCACCTGGCAATTGAAACAAAAAAATAAAAAGCACCATTAAGCATGTTGTGAGAGGACCACCAGAAAATCTCAGGGGCAATGACTACCTTGGAATGACTTGTTCCCTGGGGTTGTCCCTGCTTACCTGGAAACCAGAGCAGCAGGAACCCCAGGAGATGAGCAGGGGCCCTCATGTCCATGCTGTGTCCTGACTGGGACTGACTCCTGCACAGGGTGTGAGCAGCCTATGAAGAAGTCCTCAGGGCAGTGGGCTGTGCTTGGGCACATGCAAATCAGCAGGGCTGGGCAGGGCTGGGCACAGCTGTGGGGCTGGCTCCTCTCAGTCCCTCAGCACAGGCCTAGTGCTCCTTGGAGTTCAGATTAGACAACCAAACAGATCTGCCGCAGAAAATGAGTTTCTTTGAGGGTGGACTAATAGAGCTTTAACCTACTCTCAAGTGATTCTGATTGGGAAAATTTGTGTTATTTTTATGACATATTTGAGAGTTTGAATTTACTTCATTTATTAAAATATAAAAGGTATTTTTTCCAGAAGCAGGTTTAACATTTTCAATGGCATTTTACAATAGATGTCAGGCCTTATGATTACCAGTATGAGGTCCAGCCACATTCACTCTGTGTGGAGAGCTCACAGAGAAGGACACCCTGCCACAGGTTTGTGCTCTTGCACAAGAAGCTTTGTAGCATTTTTGTGTGGTCATGGGGCCTAGCACAATTCTAGAGGTAGAAGTGGTTGTATTAGAAGAGAACATTGTGTGGAATCTATGAGAACCCCCAATAGTCACACCATACACATGTACAGAAACAGAGCAGAGAATGGCAGGATACCAAAGAATAAAAAGAAGAGAGAATAAGGAGAAGAAGAAGAAGAAGAAGAAGAAGAAGAAGAAGAAGAAGAAGAAG